>CAUYQV010070971.1:0-14182 GCA_963574575.1 Galagoides demidoff | reverse complement strand
CTGCCAGACTCAGTCCACACTATTGTCTGCTTCTCTGCTCATAGGCCCAGCTGAAGCCAGGGGTAATGCCCCCACCTACAAGTCTCAGTCCACACATAGCTAGCCTCTGCTGGCCAGACCAGTTGGAGTCAGGGGACCTGCTGCCAGTCTCAGTCCACTGCCTGGCAAGCTGAAATAACTTAGGAGACCTGGAAAAATAGAGTCGGACCCCCACTTAGGTTAATTAATTGGTAATTTATTTTACTTGCCGCAGGGGCTGCTGCTCTAAGAGAGAGTCAGCAGCCCAGGTGTGAGGGGGAGTTGCCTTTTATAGGCTTTGGGCAAGCATATTACAGAAGCAAAATGTGGCTGGTTAAGGGGGGGTACAACTTGGGTAGTCACGGATACAGCAATGAACAATAATTAATACAGCTTCGGTTGACAATGGATACATCTCATATCACAATGGTTATGTTTATACAACAGTGATTAATCAAGTCTCAGTGAGTTTTCCATCATTGTTCATCTATTGAGAACTTGGGGGTTTTGTGAAACTTGGAACTTTTCTTCCTTATACCTGAAGCTTCTTCTTGGCAACCCTAGGGGAAGGAGGGGGCCTGGGAATGTGGCTTGGAAACACTGTTCTCAGCCACCATGGGGGGAGGAGGGACTTGCCTTGTTCCCGAATTGACTCTGAGGGGAGAAGGGAGGAGAAGGGAAATGGGCTGGAGCGGGGGTGGGGGGGTGGGGAAGGGGCTGGAGAACAGGAGTGGGCAGGGGAGAGAGGGCTAGGTTACAACAAAGCTAGAGGCTCTGTTAGAGTCAGGGCACCATACTCCACCGGCAGGTCTCAGTCCTCACCTGGTAAGCCTCTGCTCACCAGCCCCGCTGGAGGCAATAGAGTATGCCCTAGCCCTCAGGGCTTGGTTCACACCCAGTAAGCCACTGCTCAGGGGGTCCTATTGGAATCAAGAGAACACGCCCTTGCTCACAGATCACAGTCCACACCTATTAAGCCTCTGCTCCCAGGCCCAGCAGGGACCAGCCTTGTCTGCCAAACTCAGTCCACGTGGGGCAACCACTCTCCTGCTGTGGGTGCTGTCAGAGCTGGGGGTTCTGCACCCTGTCCCGCCAGACACAGCAAACCAAGGGTCAATACTACCACTGGCCGGGCATAGTCATAACCATAGGACTGCTCCACCTTTCACTGAGTGTTCCTTTCTTCCCACACCCTCTTTCTTCTCATTAATCACAGATTTTGTCCTAATGGTTGGCAGACCACACTATGTCCAGGTCTCTCAGAATGAAACCAAACACTGTGCTCTGAAGGGGACAGAGCTTCCGACTACCATGTGAGGGGAAAAGGGTGGACTGGGAGTTTGGACTTGTGGGGAAAAATATATGTTCAATTTTATGCCTGGCGGGGTGTCTAAGTTCATAAGTGGGACCTCCCTGGAGAAAGAGACCTGGAGTTTAGCAGCTCTCTCCAGAGAGGTAAAATGAGAGGTCTTTTTTTCCCTACTCATTCACAGATAGGCTGTGGCAGGCCTCCTGCTTGGGGGAGGGGGTCTCCCATCCTCTAGTCAATAGGGTTTGTACCTGTAATTTGTTTTCTTGAATGCTCTTCCTTGGAGTTACAGCTTGCCCAACTTCTTTCTTGGCTCAGCTCCCCATCTTTGGCTTCCTAGAGTCTGGTTCTGTCCAGTTTTTCTTCCTTTGCTCAGGAGCTTCTGATGAGGGTTGCTACAAGTCCGCCATCTTCCCAGAATTCTCTGGCAATTTATTTTTTTTTTTAAGCACTTTAAAAATAGCATCTTTCTCCCTTCTGACTTCGTTCTCACTTGCTGCTTTCAAGACTCAGATCCCACAATTTGATTCTATTATGTATCAGAGTAATGCTCTTTTAGTTTTTCCTACTGGGATTTCATAGAGTCTTTCAGATACATAGATGTATGTCTTTTATCATATTTAGAAACTGCTAGCCCTTACTTCTTTTGTATTTATTTATTTATTTTCTTTGCAATTTTGGCCAGGGCTGAGCTTGAACCCACCACCCCCAGTATATAGGGCTGGTTCCCTACTCCATGAGCCACAGGTGCCATCCTGGCCCTTACTTCTTCAAATATTACTTCTGCCCCTTTATTTTTCTTCTTCCTCTGGAACTTGATTATATTGGTTATATTATAACAAGTATATTGATATTCTGGTTGGTATTCCAAAGGTCTCTTAAGGTCTGTTAACTTTTCTTCATTCTTTTTTCTTTTTACGTTTTAAACTGGTTTATCTCAATTTATCTATCTTCAAATGTACTGATCCTTTCTTCTGCCTGCTTAAATCTGCTACAGGACTTCCTCAGTGATATCTTTTAAAATTTCCAGAATTTCACTGTTTTATTTTTAATAATTTCTATGTTTTTTTATTTTTTATTTTTATTTTTACTTTGTCACCCCTGGTAGAGTGCTGTGGAATCATAGCTCACAGCAACCTCTAACTCTTAGGTTCAAGCAATTCTCTTGCCTCAGCCTCCCGAGTAGCTGGGGCTACAGACAATTTCTATGTTTTATTGATATTTTCTATTTGTTGAGAATTTATTTAGTTATTTATTTAGTTGTTTATTTTTGTCTATGGTTTTCCTTTGCTCTTTGAACATATTCAAAATGATTGATTTAAATATTTCATCTATTAAGTACAATGCTTGCTCTTCCTTAGGGAGAGTTTCTATTAATTTCTCTTTTTTTAACCTTTGAAGGGTCGGAGTTTCTTAATTTTTTGCATACTTCATAATTTTTTGTTGAAAGTGGACATTTTGTGTATAATGTGGCAACTCTAGAAATCACATACTCCCTGTCTCTGTGGTTTATTGTTCTTTGTTTACCTTTAATAATTTTTTCCCACTATTTTTATAAAGTCTTCATTATTCATCATGTGTGGCCACTGAAGTCTGTATTACATTTGCCTTTGGGTCAGCTAATGTTTTTGTGGAGTTTTCTTAGACACCTGGGACCAAAAAAAGGGGTAGGAGTGAGGAGGAACAAAAAGAAAAGAAAGAAAAAAATATGCATTCTAGGCTTTGCAAAGGGTCCCTCTGCTAGGCACTCCTTCAGTGCTTAGCCAGAGCATTTGCAACTCAGCCTCAGTCTTCACTCTCTGCTTGTGTGGAGTGTGAAAATCAGTTAGAGGTGAAACATTTAGGGAGTTGGGATTTTTCTGAGAATCTGTCTAACCCCAGATGTGTGATTGGTTCTCTTGATTGCTTTGTATATGAAGAAAATTTTTAAAAGCCCTTGTTCCTCTACTTACTTCCTTTACCAAACTCTTTGTTCTGAGATTTTTTTTTTGTTTCAGCTATTTTATGGCAAAATATCTTAGAGTCTCACTTATAGTTCACCATTGCATTGCATCTTATCTGAGACCATGATTCCCTCTGCAGTCAGAGCTACTCATGATGCCATTTACCTTTTCCCATTTTCAAGCCCCAGTGGGAGTTGACAGGTGCCACATGTATCACATCACAGACTTTTCCTGGCATCAGTTTTAGTGTTGCACAAGTAAGGACGAAAAAATAATCCAAGGGGAAGATTATGAAATAAGTATTTCTTTTGTTAGTTTAACATTTAGGTAAGTCCAAACCCCAGTTAGGACTTTCCTACATGGTACTAGAAGGAAACATCTTAGATAAGTATGTTACATAAGCTAATAATTGAAAGGGACTGGGATGCCCCCCAAAGCTGCCTTTGCGTTGTGCTCCCAATTCTACTTCCACCAACTTCAGTCAGCTTCTGGTCAACTCATTACCCTCCTCCATGTGGACCTCTTACTCTCACCATCTCTATTGCAGCTTCTACCTTCCCCACTGCCTGTCGGTGGTCAGAAATGGCTTTGAAGTCCCTAGTCAGGATTTTGCTGACCTTTCTCTTTCTTGACTATATGTGTGGTTCCTTCAGTCACTGTTCTACTACTGAGGTTCCTTTGCTATTTTTTCCACATCAGAGTTGTCCTGCCATCTCTATGGCATCCTCGAGGCCACTAAGAAATGTTGGTGTCATCTCTAGCATGACTGTGGATAGCAGCATCGCCATCGATGCCACTGCTGCTCTCTCCTAAAGATTGTAGTGAGACAGATACCTTTCTTTTGAAGAGAGATAAAAATGCCCCCAAGAGAGATGCCCCAGTTTCTTATAATTTCTTTCTTTCCTTCTCAGCTCTTTGGAGAGTTAGAAGAGCCTGGGATTTTATCTTTTTAGTACTCTAGAGGCCATTTATATTGCTCCCTAATTAGAGTGGGGTCAGCAATGGGGTAAGGGATGAATCACTTGAGTTTCCTTTTTTCTGTACTGCACAGAATCTTTGCTCACTTTTATCCCTACTTGCTTATGACTAGAAACTTAATCAACTTTGAGTAGATTCCAGGTAAATTCTCTATAGGTATTCTTTCCAGAGATGATGTACCACTGCTTCCTCTCTCTCTCTCTCTCTCTTTCAGGCCAGCCTTCTCACTAAAAGGGAGTCATCCCATGAGCCCAACCTCTGAGGACATATACAGGTTTTTCTACATGGACCAAATATTCCTGGATTGGTGAAATAGAAAAGTCTTCATATCATTGGACTACAGTTTTTTATGTAGTGTTATTCCTTTTCCACACAGCAGATAAATAATTTTTTGCACTTGTCAGATCACATCAATCTTCTGCACAGGTCTCTCCATTGGCATCCCCTTCCACTTCAAATAACAGGTAAAGTCTTCATCATGAAGTCTTAGGTTATCTTGCCCTTATGAATTATTTGAAATTACCTCCTACTATTATTGCTTAGGTGGACTCCATGCTAAGGGTGCACTCACTTTCGGTATTTATTTTACCCAAGAACACTTCTTCTCCATTTATCCACTTGGCTCATTCCTTCACTTCTTTTAAGTCTTTGCTCAAATTTTCTCTTTTTCTAGAAGTCTTCATTACCACCCTCTTTAAAATAGTTAGCACCTCTGTCTCTACCCCAACCTAGCACTCTCTTTCTACCTTACCCTGTTTTTAACATTTTTCACAGAACCGATTGTGAGTGGACACAATTATTACTGTTTGCTTGTTTCTTCATTGGACCATAAGATCAAAGAACTTGTCTGTTTCCATCACTTTTGTATCCTTGATGCCCAGCATAGAGTGGACACTCAGTGCGTATTTGTTCAATGAGTATATGAATGAATGAATGATTGAATGCAAGTATAAGAAAATTAACATATGAGGGAATGAATGGTTTCCTCTACCTGGCTCAGTACTTGATGGGCAGGGCTTCTGTCTGATTGATTTCAGTACCTTTATCTACTAACATAGTAAAGATAATAATGACTATTGCTGAATGTCTCATGCCAAACAGAATTTGGAAGAAAAAGAAAAACAGCTTCACCCATTGTCTTCCAGCTCAAGATCCATGGAATAACCTTCCATGGGAAAAATAAAGGTTGTTTCAATACTCACAATTACGTTGAAATTAGAGTGTCAACAGTACATGTGCTGGCCAGATGTCCAAACAGAGTGTCTCTGGAGTAAAGTTTTGTGTGTAATCAAAATGACTGGGGATTTGCCTCAACATCATCAGTTCAGAAATAATATCAGGGCATGAAAAGATAAGTTACCCCTTGAAATTGACTCATGCTGACTCAGATCATAAGAGATCGAAGAAGAATCTGGAGACCATCATATTAATTTGCAATGGCAGATTTATAGGTTGTATCATTGCAAATAATCAGAATATGGATACATAGAATTCATAGCAATCCATGTCAGAGATTTTAATTATTCCAATGTGGGCAGCAATTAAGGCAAAGAATGATAAATACTGAGAAAAAATATTCTTTAGGTAGTAGAGATGCGTCTAGAACTATCACTAGTGTCCTGAATATGGATATCCAATCTATATTAGATGATATGTAGATGATATATATTCAAGATGATATCTAATCATCCTCTCCCTAGACAGCTCTGAATCAACACTGACAAAGTGTTGTTTCCCCTTATTCCTCTTAGATGGCGAACCCCTGAACTCCCCTCTTTTTAATATACTTACTCATCATATTAAAGAGTATTGTTGACTAAGGCTTACAGGATTTTTTTTTTTTTTTTTTTTACCTTTTGCCAAGCCTTCACTGAATATCTAAGCATATCTTTTCTGGCCTGGTATCGTTTGAATATTTGGCCTCTATAAATCTCATGTTGAAATTTGATCACTGATATTGGAGGTGGGACTGGTGGGAAGTATCTGGGTCATAGGGATGGATCCTCATGAATGACCTGGTGCCTTCCCTGAGAGATAACGAATGAGTTTTCACTCTATCAGTTGCCTTGGGAGATGGTCGTTGTAAACAGCCTGGCCCCTTCTCTTTTCTCTATGGCTGCTCTGGCTGTGTGACACCCTTGCTGCCCCTTCACTTTCCATCTTGCTTGGAAGCTCCCTGAAGCCCTTATCAGAAGCAGGTGCTGAGGCTGTAATTCTCATGCAGCCTGCAGAACCACAGCCAGAGAGACCTCTCTTATTCAAATATTTCCCAATCTCAGTATTTACCAACACCGTGCCTTTGAGCTGGGATAAATCGACTCCATCAAGAAAACTGCTCCAGATGACTAATCTCATAAATTCTGGTGTTCTCCTCTCAAAAACAGACAACTATGCTTTCTCTTTCACTACAGTGGCCTTTGATCATAACTTGTTTAGTTACTTTGCTTCTCTCTCTGAATCCATTTTTTTTTTTTTTTTGCAGTTTTTGGCTGGGGCCAGGTTTGAACCTGTCACCTCTGGTATATGGGGTCGGCCCCCTACTCCTTTGAGCCACAGGCAGCACCCATTTTAATGACCACCTATTGACTCAATCATATAGCAATTCATGGACCGTTCTAGATGATGTGACCGTTTAATATGTTCATCAACCACCATCATGATTTCAAGATCAGGTCCTGGGTCCGTACTCAAATTCTATGCCTGTACTCATGCCCTTTAGAAGTTTGCTGCATTTGGTCATGGTAAATTATGTTCCATAAAGGGAACAAGAAAAAATCAACAGATAAAAATAACTTAAACGCTGGACCTGAAATAGACCTCGCTTTCCCTGACAAATGACTCTGGATAAATCCAGCATTTCCTTTGGCCCTTTGACAATAATAGTGCCTTGCACTTGGATGACACTTTGAATCGATTTATTGACAGACGTACACCTTCCTTGACTTACTTTTCCCCCTGAAGGAAAACTGTGATCTATACATGACTAGTGAGAAGTATTATTGTATGGTAGGAAAAAGAACATTAGAATCAATGAGACCTGGTGATACAAATATTGCCTTGTTTTTTTACTAGTGGTATGATGGTGCTCAAGTGAATTAGAACTTCTCAATTGTAGTTCCTTCACCTTATAAAATGGAACGTAATAGCATCTACTTCCCGGGATTGTGGGGAGGATCAAAAGAGATGAATTTTAATGCAGCAGGCCCAGGGCCAGGCTTCCTGTGGATTCCCTGTGGATTCCTTCCCCCTTCAACTCCAGGGCTCATCACTCTCACCTGCCTCATAGCACTCAGTGGATTCTCTCAGCCTTACCACTCAGGAGACTGTCTGCCCCCCAAGATAGACAATTAAGCTTCTTATTTCCATCTTCCTCATAGCACCCCATGCAGAACCTGGAATATAGCAGATACTAATTAAACTTAATCAAATGGGACGGAGGCCACATCAGCCAGCAGTTTTGATTGCCTTTCTGACTCACTCAGTGTTTTACGTTCTCCTGCCCACACCAACATGTTAACGTTTCACTCTGAGAAGTTTCAGATTCACAAGCTTCTTCTGAAAACCAGGGTGATGCATTATTTCATTTCATCCTCATCCCAACCCTAGGACATAGGTGGTGTTACTGCCCCCAATGTATAGATGAGGAATCTAACTCAAAGAAGTGGCACACCTTACCCCAGACAAATCATTCACATTTGGTACAAGTGGGCTGAAAACTGGCCAACCTAACCCCCATGCCCAGTGGCTTTTACTGTGGGAATTACCACTGAATGAAAGCTAACATTTGTTAACTCCCTGCAATTCTGCCTGACATTGTGTTCAGTTGCACACATGCATTAGCTCATCTGATTCGCCAGACTGTATGGTTTTAACAGGGCAGGGATCTCACGTCTGCTTATTCTCTGTTGTGTCCCTGGAACCCAACGTGTTGCCAGACACAGAGTGGCTGCCAAGAAATATGTGCAAAATGAATGAAACATTATGGATTGTCCCTGGGAGACAGATGCTGTCATTATCTCCATTTTACGTCTATTAGATAAATAACTGGAAATGGAAAGTGGTTAGTAACTTAGCCATGGACACATAGTCAGTAGGAGATCTGGTGTTTTAAATGAGGCCTATTTGACCAAGTACTTAACCTGTCCTTTATCCTGTCTAAGTCAAGACAGGCAAATATTTATGAACAAAAAGAAAGAAAGAAGGAGAAAAAAGGTGGGGGGGAGGAAGTGGTATCATTCTCCCATTAGCTCTGAGTATGGCTCTGAATTTTTTAGCAGGCGAAAGCAATAATGGGTCATAAAACACTTCTCAGCTTTGGCCCCTCACCTTCCTTTGTTTGTACATTGCTACGTTCCAAAACCATTACGCGTGTGACTTTTCATGGGGTAATTCTGAGCATATGACAATTGCCTCTGAGTCAAAGGCTGTATCCCAACAGCTTAAATGTAACAATGGTAGGTTCTTTTCAAAGGGTACATTTTCCCTCACAGCTGCCAGCTCTGCTTTCTATACAAACTAAAAATAATGATCTTTCCATTATGGGAGCTCTAGTATTGTTGTCCTCCCTCTTAGCTTATATTAGTGCTTAAATTATACACCTCTAGTCTCCAGGGGTTTAAACTTGGCTGGGAAGCTTTTCTTGAGGCCAAATAGTGGTGTTAGCCAGAGCTCTAGCATGAGACTTCTACTTAAGCTGCCTGCAGAGCCTGGGGCAGAATTACAGTAGCAAAAATGGCTCAAGATATCCTTGTTTGTCTGTTGCAAAAGGTCCACTGGTGGAGTCTTTGTAGTCAGCCTCAGAGCTTTTGCCATGACAGACCCTCTCCTCTTTCTCTGTCCGTCCTGCTTGGTAAAGCAAGGCAGAAATGGACTCTTCCTCATTTGCCAAGGCGGCGTAGGGAATCTTTTTCCAAATGTTTACATATAGGACTTCTCTTTAAATGTGCTAGGTACCCTGCTGCTCTTTTCAAAAGCATGAAAGCAATCTTGTCCTGGTGCTGTGGGACTCAATGGTGACAGCATACATCACAGTCCTTGGTCCAGAAAACCAAGCTCTAAGGCAGTGGTTGTGGAGTGAGCAGAGGGTGCAGTGTAAATAGGGTGGGGGACACTGGTGTGGTGGAGGACAGGGAATGAGAAAGACGTTTCGATGACTTAGAATGTCACCTCTACATGATTCTGTCTTATAACTGTCAAGTCCTGTAACTTTCCAGAGCTAATATGGATTCACAGTGATTAATTTTTTTCCCCGGGAAAAATTACAAGGAAACATGATAAATGTACTTTTCTTGTTCTTTCTTCCCTTCCTAAACATTTCCATTTTGGGTGGTGCCTGTGGCAAGTAGGGCATTGGAACCATACACCCTATACTGGAGGTGGCGGGTTCAAACCTGGCCCCAGCCAAAAACTGCCAAAAAAAAAAAAAAATTCCATTTGTTCTTGTTTATCTCCTGGCAAGTACTGTATTACTATGTTACTGCACATTTAAGAAGAGGCTGACGAACATTCTTGCCAGTTGGGGGATCTCACTGGTCTGCACATATGAATCTTGACTTTGATGGCCACTTTGGGTCCATTTAGCCTACCTCCCTGTCCCTGGTAATCTCTGGAGGAACTCTTTTAATTCAAGACTTCATGGAGATGAAGGGATTAGCTGGGAATGATTGAACCACACTCTGGGATGAGAACCAGACACGATTTAATGTACTTAACGGAAGCATAATTATGCACAACACTCTGCAGATGGCATCCTGCGAGTTCCTAATACTAAATTCTAATCCCTCTTCACCATAGAATTGCTTACAGAAGCCTGAAAATTGATCTCCTTAGCTTGTGCATCTTCTGAGGGTTCCATATGCTCCTGGTGGATCCAGGCCCATATTCAGGGCTGCGATGGCCGACATCTTCAGTCAACCCCTATTTTTAAGCCCCATTGTCGGGCTAATTTAAAATACCTCCTTGTCAGTTACACTAGTTAGGCATCTTGTTTCCATCCAGTGTGCTTTGCAAATGACTGCCAGCATCCAGTCATCTTGGGAAAGCCTTTTTTTCTCTTCCCTGGGTCTTGAGGAATTTTTGTTTTTCCTTCGCATATGAGAACCGTAGATTCTGGTCTCTAAGCTCTTCCAGGGATAGCCCCAAAACTTTAATGTAAAGAACATTTTTAAAATTGGGTCAAAGCTGCAAATGAATTTCCCAGTAAGTGCATGTCCAGACAAGTGACATTTCTTTTAACTTGCCAATAACCCTTCCCACTGCAACCTCTCAAGATATTTTTGTTTAAATATCCTACAACCCATTGTACTACAGTGCTAGAGAAAAACTTCAGACAAATTAAATTTTAATGAAGTTTTTTTTGTTTTGTTTTGTTTTATTATTAAATCATAGCTGTGTACATTAATGCAGTCATGGGGTACAGTGTGCTAGTTTTATATACAATTTGAAATATTTTCATCAAACTGGTTAACATAGCCGTCATGGCATTTTCTTAGTTACTGTGTTAAGACATTTATATTCTGCATTTAGAAAGATTCACATGCACCCTTGTGGTGGACCATAGGTGTGGTTCCACTAATCACCCTCCCACCATCCATCCTCCCCCCTCCCCTCCCCTCCCTCTCTCCTATCCCCATATTCTTGGGCTGTAATTGGGCTATAGCTTTCGTATGAAAGCTATAAACTAGTTTCATAGTAGGGCTGATGAGCAATGAATGATACTTGAAACAGGGTAGCACCAGAACCAGCATAGGTTTGGAGAGACGCTGGGGCTGTCACATAGCTGGGTAACATTCACATTTATGGACAGAAAAAGGACAGTGATGTATAGAAAACAGAAATGAGGCACAGAAACAGCTGGGTTGTGTTCTCCACTGGGACCATTCTTAGTTTGTGTCTCAATGCTTTGCAAACACTGAGTTCTAAGTTTTTTATCTCCAGAACAGCCTTGAGAACCACAAAATTATAGATCTTTTGCAAGACTAAGAACTATGAAATGCACTTTCTCTTATTTTAGTTTATTTTTTTTGAAATAGAGTCTCAGTCTGTCACCCTGGGTAGAGTGCCGTGTCATCATAATTCACAGCAACCTCAAACTCTTGGACTCAAGTGATCCTCTTTTGCCTCAGCCTCCCAAGCAGCTGGGACTACTGACACCCACCCCAATGCCTGGCTAGTTTTTCTTATTTTAGTAGAGATCGGGTCTTGTTCTTGCTTAGGCTGGTCTCAAACTCCTGAGCTCAATCAATCCACTTGCCTTGGCCTCTCAAAGTGCTAGAAGTACAGGTGTGAACCACCATGCCCAGCCTAGAATTATGAAATTTAAATTCTGTTCCTGCATATTCTGTAAGATCCTGTATAAACCATTTGTTCTCTTGTAACCCTGTCTCCTAATCTATGTGTGGACAGAGAAAACTGAACCATCCCTAAGCAGCCCTCCCAATCTTCCCAGCCAGGGTTCTATGCTGGAATGGCTACTTCTTTAATGGCTCCACCCCTCTGATTCCCATTATGGGTATTACCACCGCTGTTGCCGTTATCAGCATTACTGCTACTGCTGCTGCTACTATAAGCATCATTATAGCTATGTCATTCTTGCATAGAGGTTTCCTTACAAAGAGCTGTTCTATTATTTTCTGATTTAGAACTGCAAACCAGATGTGGCATGAGTCCTGGGGGCAGAGAACTGCTGATTCTTCATTCACAGATAAAAGACCCTGGGTTTTCTTATCAGCCACATTTTTATTCTTCAATCAGCCACCACCTCAAGAAACTTTCCTTTGACTGAGTCAACCCCTACATTCTCACAGCCTGATTAATCTTGGTTTGAAATAAAGTTCATTTGATTCTGTTGGATTTCTAGGTGTCCAACAGTGAGATAATTGATTCCATATTCCTGGCTATGGCTACTTCAGCAAACCATATTGTGTTTAAATATTATTGTGGTTTTACCACAAATTCAAACATGTTTACCTAGAAATTGTGATATTTGACTGTTTCCTCTGAGTGACAGATATGATTGATGCTATTTACCCTCTTGAGTATTAAATGCAATTTTCCCATGAGTTCACTATTTATCAGAGACAAATGACAGGACTGGCAACCAGGTTTCTCTGTTACTCTGTTTCCCCACAGCAGCCTATGCCCCCCTCCCTCCAGGGTCATTAAGTAGTAAAGTGACTTTTATTTAGGGTTTGACTCAGATTTATTGTGAGCAGAATTCTGTTGTATAATAGGTATGTTATTTAGGAACCTATATTAATTTACCACTCTGGTGAATTTTTTAAAAACAATTCAGCCATAGTACTTCTAGAAATTATTGTAAAGGATCAAAAATAAGAATTAAACATATTTTATATATAAATAGTTCTGTAAAGGGAATGCATTTGGCTTATAGACTCTCAGACGTGTTGATTAATTTCATGGATGTCCATTTGACAGGGTGAAAGCATTCCAGGGAGCACCATGACCCTGGCTCAGAAGAGCACACAGTTGTAAAGTCTGAAATCTTTTAATCCCAAATATAAGATTTGCAAAACATGTCGCTGTTTTTTGGCTCTTTTCCAACACACAACAATCTCAATTTTGTGCCAAGAATTTGCACCACTCCTGAGACGAGTAGGAGAGCTACCGTTCAGCCTTCATTCACAAACTGGAGATCTTCGTCCCCGGTGACCTTGTCTTCTAATTCTGGCATACTGAATTCACAGACTCTTGTGACTCACAGTACAGCTGCTGATCCATAAGCACAAAATACTTTCAGATGGATTCAGGCAATCCCAGTGCCTTGATTTAAAGGACAACGCTTGATCCCTATTTTTCTTTTGGCTTTTTACTGGCCAGCTTCAGCTGAATAAGCAACTATTTCAGTTGTATAATTCTTACATACCAAACTAAGAGAGGAGAGAATGGACAAGACCATTGGTGGCTCTTTCTCCAAACAGGAAATGGCAGAGATGAAATGTGTGTGTCAGATCCTGACCTAAATATCAATGGGACAAAGAAACACTTGCCCAACCAAGTTAACCTGTGGCCTTGCCTCACATAGGTGAAACCCTAGTGAAGTCTGAATCAATTTCCCTAAAATGTCCCTGTTGATAAGCCTGCCTCCATGGAAATGAGCTACATTACAGAATCACTGTGAGAAGTAAATGAGAATTGCCAATTGCAGTGATGTCACACAGAAATTGCTAGAAAAAGTGTCTGATCTGTTGCACGGTTGCCACATTCAGGTCTGGCTTAAGACTTATCATTACAGATGAAACTACACTTGGCCTACTGAATTTTGAAGTTAGTGCACAAGGGAAGGTATGGAGAGAAACCTTCCATGTTTGCACGTGGTGGCCTGTAGACACAGAGCGGAGAGTGAGAGACAGTGAAATGAAACCATCCTTCCACTGTGAGCTCGTCCTAATTCTGGCTGGCTGTGGAGAGCTTGACAGGGCTTTTCAGAAATGAAACATTTGAATTTTATGTTGAAGGAGCTCAAGAAAATTCACCCCCAAATCTGATTCCTTAGTATGAAGAGTATCTTGAATTAAAAGCCCTGAGAGATCAACAGACCCTGAAAGGGACTTTCTCTCTTTCCTCATAAAGAAACAAACCCTTCAAGAAGGACCATCATCATCTTCCCTCCCCTCCCCTCCCCTCTCCTCCCTACTCTCCCTTGCCCCTCTCTTCCCTTCCTTCCCTTCTGTGTTATCTCAACAGGTTATAGGAAAGAAGATCAAGAATGCAACTAGATCAGGACCGAATCATTTTAAATATAATACCTATCTCTCAAGTTAATTTAATTTCTTTTTTTTATTAATTGATATCTGTATACATTAATGCAAACATGGGGTACATTGTGCTGTTTTCATATACAATTTGAAACACTTTCATCAAGCAGGTTAACATAAATTTCATGTCATTTGCTTAATCATTGTATCAAAACATT
>CAUYQV010070969.1:0-12891 GCA_963574575.1 Galagoides demidoff | reverse complement strand
AACTTTGATGAAGTTAATTATGATGTGTCTGGGGGATGTCTTGTTCAGGTTGAGTCGTGCTGGGGTTCTGAAACTATCTGCTATCTGAATTTCAGAATCTCTTGGCATGTCTGGAAAGTTCTCTTTCATAATTTCATGAAGTAGAGCCTCTGTGCTTTGTGAAGCCACTTCGTCACCTTCAGGGTTTCCTATTAGACGAACATTAGTTTTCTTCGAATTATCCCAGAACTCTCTGAAAGAGTGATTCGTTTTTGCTCTCCATTTCTCTCCATCCTTGCACACTTGGGCACCTTCTGAAGCTTTGTCTTGAATGTCAGAGATCCTTTCTTCTGCCAGCTCCATTCTGTTACAGAGGGATTCCACCATATTTTTCAAATCTTTGAGGGCTGCAACCTCTTGCCTCAGTGTGTCATATTCTTTGGTCATTTTATCTTTGAAATCGTTGAATTCTTGAGACATCTTTTGAATAATTTCCTGAAATATCTTTTAAATAATTTCTTGAAATTCTAATTCCCTCCTTTCTTCCATTCTGTTAATCTTATTTGCTATCCAAATTCTGAACTCGATTTCTGACATCTCAGCCGTCTGTTTATGAATGGGATCATCAATTGCATCTGCCCCATCCTTCCTTGGAGGACTTAATCTACTCTGGTTATTCAAATTACCAGAGTTTTTCCACTGATTCTGCCCCATGCTGAATTTACACCGTGTAGAGATTATAACAGAACTGTTCAGTCAGTGGCCTCCACCAGAGGAGATTCTGGCTTCCTCTGTTTTCCCCAAGATGCAGAGCATGTCTGTCCCAAAGAGCCTCAAGGGTGTGGGCCTTCTTATGTCCACTGCTGTGGCTGCTGCTCTTCACCTCAGGGTACCAGTGTTGTAGTATGATTCCCTCTCAGCTGACTGTCCTCTCATAGTTCTTGGGTGGCTGGCCAGAGAATGCTGGGAGTGTACAGCTCTGGCATTTCTAGGCCCACCCGGCCAGGTGCCTGGAGCAGAGTTCTCCTCTGTAGCCACCTGCGGGATATGTGCAGCTCTATCAAGCAATTCTGGGCTCACCTGGAGCTGGGGACTCCTCTGCCGCTGCCCGCAGGTCACACACAGTTCTAACAGGTAGTTCTGGGCCCACCTGGCTAGGGTGCCTGGAGCGGGGAACTTCTCTGCCACTGCCCATGGGATGCACGTGGCACTAGTAAACAGATCTGGGCCCACCTGGTGCATGAGACTGGAGTGGGGAAGTCCTCCACTGCCACCCACGGGATGCACGTGGCCCTAGCAAACCGTTCTGGGCCTGTGTGGAGTGGGGGACTCCTCCACAGCTGCCCATGGGTTGTGTATGGCTCTAGCTAGCAGTTCTGGACCTGCCTGCAGCTGGGGACTCCTCTGCCGCTGCCAGCAGGGTGTGCGCAGCTCTAGCAAGCAGTTCTGAGTCCTCTGGGAGCAAGGGACTCCTTTACTGGCATCTGCAGGGTGCATGGGGCTCTGGCAAGCAGTTCTGGGCCCACCTGGAGCAGGGGACTCCTCTGCCACCACCCACGGGGTACACGTGGCTCTAGCAAGCAGTTCTGGGCCTTCCCACAGCTGAGGACTCCTCTACCACCACCCATGGATTGCGCGTGGCACTAGCAAGCAAATCTGGGTCCGCCCAGTGCGGGAGGCTGGGGCAGGGAACTCCTCCATTGCTGCCCGCAGGATGTGCGTGACTCTGACAAGCAGTTCTGGGCCTTCCTGGAGCAGGGGACTCCTCAGCCGCTTCCCATTGGGTGTGTGCAGCTCTAGCAAGCAATTCTGGGCCCACCCAGAGCTGGGGACTCCTCTACCGCCTCCCCACAGGGTGCATGTGGCTCTAGCAAGCAGTTCTGAGCCCGCCCGGAGTGGGGGACTCCTTTATTGGCCCCTGCTGTGCACGCATAGCTCTAGCAGACAGTTCTGGGCCCTCCTGGAGCTGGGGGTGGGGGTTGGTCCTCGGCCACTGTCCGCGGGGCACCCGTGGCTCTAGCAATCAGTTCTGGGGCCTCCCACGCGGGTGCCTCGAATGGGGACTCCTCCACCACCACCCATGGAAGGCACACGGGTCTAGCAGGTCTCCAACTGCCCTACCAGGACTGGGCACTTGGTCTTACAGGGGTGGGGGATGCTGCTCTTGTGCTCCCCCTCACTGTCTCTGTAGGCAAGTGGGGAAGGGTGGACTGGAAATTCAAAATGGAAGTGAAAACATTTATTTGGTTTTTCTGCCAGGCAAGAGAGTGTTTAAATCTCAGCAGGGTCCCTCTAGGGGAGTAGACCCCCCCCTTCCTGTGGTTCTCAGACGTGGGGTGAGATAATAGGTCCTCAGTTCGCCACTTTCCTGTAGAAAACTTACAGGAGCAAATGAAGAGAAAACAAAGAGAAAACCACAACTTTCTTGGGGGAGGTGATGGACACTTTTCCTTTGGGATGTGATATGTATCTATAAATTGCTTTCTTGCAGTCTCAACTTGCCTCTGCAGAGGTGTCCTGCAGATATCACTCTTCTCTCTCGGCTGGGCTCCCAATCTTCAACTTTATTAGGTATTTTCTGGATATTATCCTTCCCTCTGGACGGGAACTTCTGTCGGAGGCTGGCATCTGTCAGCCATCTTGCCCCTCCCCTATATCCTTTTCCAGTCCTAAAGTAATAAAATCACCGAACACAACTGGAGAAAGGAAAAGAGAAATCCCAGGCATTTGTGCAACTCTGCACTCATACTGTCATTAAATTTAGGAAATAAATTTGTAGTGAAAAGATTATCCTGAGTACTCCAGGATCAGCTCCCTCTTACTCATTAATACATGACATCCCCCTCATGTGTTCTTCAATATGATCTGCCCTACCAGCTGCACTTTCTCTCTTAATTCAGATAAACAAACAAATAATTATTCTGGTAGCCAAGAATGAAATCATTAGTAAATGGAACAGCTTAGTTTTAATGATTTTGCAACCAAATTTTAATTGAAGAAAGACTTAAACTCCCTGTTCTTAAACCATTAATGTTCCAGAAGTACTCAGTGAAGTTAGCTGCACCTACTCTCCCAAGGTGGAAAATGCTAACACTCTTGGGATCTATCATCAGCAATCCTTTCCACCTCTACAGAAGGATCCATTGTCCAGTATAATTTCAATTTCACTTTAAGCCAGATTGTTTCTTGATCTTTCTCATTTTTTGATGTAAAAATTTGTTCAAAGGAGACTACTGTCTCTTTTCTTGAGATTAGAAGATGATTGTAATCCATAGGATTCTCTTACTGTTACCATATGACCCAGCAATTCTACTCTTAGGTATATGCTCCAAAAAATTGAAAACAGGTATTCTAGTAAGTACCTGTATTTGAATGTTTATAGCAGCACTATTCACAATAGCTGAAAGATGGAAGAAGCCCAAATGTTCAACAAATGAATGGATAAATAAAATAGATATTTATTCAATGGACTCTTATTCTGCCATAAAAATGAATGAAATACTGACACATGATATAACATAAATGAACATCAGAAACATTCTGCTAAGTGAAAGAAGCCAGTCACAGAGGCCCACATATTATATATTCCTTTTACAGTTAATCCTTGAACAACATGGGTTTGAACTGCATAGGTCCACTTTACATGTACTTTTTTTCTACCAGACATACATGGACAATCAATATTCCTGAGATGTGAAACCCAAGAGCCAATTTTTTGTATATGTATATGGTTTCAGAGGGCTAACTATAGGATTTGAGTTTGCATGGACTGTATATGCAGAGCATCCTGGAACCAATCTCCCGTGTATATCAAGGGATAACTGTATATGAAATACCAAGGATAGGTAAATCTTCAGAGACAAGAAAAAACAAAAGAAGCTTGTGATTTCTAGGTCCTGTAGGGAAAGAAGAATGGCAAGTGACTATTTAATGGGTACAGAGTTTCTTTCTAGGGTGATGCAAATGCTTTGGAACTGGATAATGATAGTAGTTTCACAAATTTGTGAATATACTAAATGCCACTAAATTGTGTACTTTTAAATGGCTAATTTGTTGTGTGATTTTACTTTAATTAAAAATAATTTAGAAAAGAATTTCAGCAGATATCAATCAAGATATATACAAAGAAAACCACATCTATATAAATTATAGTCAAATGGCTGAAAACCAAATGTGGCTATTTTAAAATGTCATTTAATTATCTTTTAGCTTCAGTAGTTTGTGTTGATAAGTCAAATGTAAGTAATATGATGACTCTCGAAAGTAATGTCTTTGGTTGATTTTTGGATTTTTGCTAGTTCATACCTTATACCATATATAAAAATATTAATTCAAGGAGATCACAGTCCTAAATGTGAAAGGTAAAATAATAAAGCTTCAGAAGAAAACAGAATATTCTTATGACCTTGGGGTAGGCAAAGGTTTCTTTCCACCCCCATCCCCAAGACAGATTCTTACTCAGTTGCCCAGGCTAGAGTTAGAGTGCTATGACCTCAGCCTAGCTCATAGCACCCTCAAACTCATGGATTCAAGCAATTTTCCTGTTTCAGCCTCCTAAGTAGCTGAGACTACAGGTGCCTACACCCACCTAGCTAATTTTTCTATCTTCAGTAGAGACAGGGTTTTACTGTTGCTCAGGTTGGTCTCAAACTCCTGAACTCAAAGGATCCACCTGCCTTGCCCTCCCAGAATGCTAGTACAGGCGTGAGCTACTATGCCTGGCCAGGCAGAAATTTCTTAAATAGGACATAAAACATACTGACCCTGAAAAAATGACCAAGTAATTAGATTTTATTTCAATCAATGAGAATGATAAATAAAGTCACCTAATGAGAGAAGATATTTGCCAAATTCAAATCTAACCTATCATGGGTTTTTGTATGGCCAGTGAGCTTAACATCATGTTTTTTGCTTTGTAAATGATTGAAAAAAATCCAAAGAAGAATACTTTGTGCAGTGAAAATTATATGATATTCAAATTTTAGTGTTCATAAAGTTTTCTTGAAATACAGCTATGTTCATTCATTTACAAATTGTCAATTTTTTTGCTATTACAATAACAGAATACAGAGACATATGACTCCCAAGGCCTAAATTACTTATTATCTACCTCTGTAAAGAGAAAGTCTGTGACCCTTGGGCAAAGCTGTAGGCCTCACCAGACCATGCAGGTGCATCACTCCCTCCATAACCCCAAGACTACCTCCATTTCTCTGACCCTCCACCACCACCCATGTCAGGGCCCAGGATTGGCCAGGTCTTGGCCAGCTTAGGTAGGTTCTGGACATGGACCTTGCTCAGGAACAGTTTCTCTTAGGTGCCTGAGGGCTATCTACCTTAGCTGGAGAGAAAGAGAGAGTGTGTGTTAGAGTTTAGCAGTCTTCTTAGCATAAATAGATCTTAGTCTTTAGTAGAGCTTGGCAATCTTCAGCAGATTGCCATGCTGGCATTCTGCAGGTAGGAGAGGAGACAGAGTCAGAGTAAGCGAGTCCGTGACAGAAAGTACACACTCCCCAACTGCCTGCTCCTCCAGCCTAATATAAGGCTGATCTCGTGCTTCTCCATACCACAGGTGTAGAGATTGCCAATTCACCTCTGCTCTCATCTTGCAAGCTCTCATGCTTGTTAAGAGAGCTAAATCTCTCTCCATGCTCTTTCCACCAAGGTGTTCCATTACAGGTATTTCTTATAACTCTCATTCCTCCTAGCCATAAACTATACGGGCTGCTACACATCCATATGCATACTTTGACTAAATGTACCCTACAATAAAGTGCTGGATTTTCTTCTTCATTGTGAAAGAAGAAAGAAAACAAAACTTTCTCTATTCTCTTTTTTTTTTTTTTTTTGGCAGTTTTTGGCTGGGACTGGGTTTGAACCCACCACCTCCAGCATATGGGTCTAGCACCCTACTCCTTGAGCCACAGGTGCTGCCCAACTTTCTCTATTCTCATTTAGAAAGTTCCTTTAAGTTTCTATGGATTACTCTGTGATCCTTGGGAAAATGTCCTGGAAATACCAGGTAGCCCTGGTAATATTAATTTTTTAACCTTACCAACTGTTGGTGTCACTTAATGTAAGGTGATCGATTCCAGCCCCAGGAAAACATAAAAACATCTAAAAATTCTCAGAAGGGGAAATATAATTACAACAAACTAAAGGTTAATGTCTTCATGATTCAACCCCAAACTATTTTATGCCAAGTAAAATATATGATTGGATAACAAAAGAGTGTTTTTAAACTTGAGAAGAGACTGAAGTTTACGGAATCTTTCTCCAATATCTTATAAGAGAAAAAAATGGATTTTGCAGGAAAATAAAGCAGGAAATAAGACTGTCTTTGCTTTGCTTTGCTTGTATACATAAGGGCTAAATATGTAACTGCTTAATTATTAAGTGTTTTTTTTTTGCACACTTCTCTCAACCTTCATTCTGGTCACTTTGCTATCTAATAGGAAAATGATTTTTAAAAATTGAGGAATAAAGAATAAATAGAAAATAGGATTTGAATAATAAAGCAGAGGGAAATATTGATGCTTTAAAATGCCTATCACCTGGTTCTATTCTCTTTTTAGAGATGTGCTACAAATTTGATTCCATGTTTCATAGTAGCTAAAGCAAAAAACAAAATCTAGTGTCTGTGAGTAAAAAACTAAACTAAGTTTTCATGAGAAGCATAATTGTCCTGATACTAAGCCTTAATATAAATTTTTATGGTGAGTCCTCATATAAAGTCTATTCGAAGATGACATTTGTACTATTTTATACATATACATTTATATGTGTATACACACATATAATATACACATTTTTTGTTCATCCTATTCTTTCAAAGACATGGAAGCAAAACCCACATTAAGGAAGAGGTATAGCATAGGGACAGAGGCAGCACAAAACACCAATAATTTCTCATTCTCATGTATAGATGAAGTATAGAAAATCATATACAAATAGTAAAATTATATGAGAACTTAGGGCAAATCATTGTGCTTTTCTTTCCTTACATGTTAGATTTTATCTTGCTCACATCTGTTGTACAACATTGTACACAAATATGATTGCCCTAACACTACCTGAAATATAGGACCCTTATATGTGTTGAAGGGCCAACCTATGGTATCATTCCACTGTGTTTCAAAGAAGAGACCTTGAGTCTTGTATCTGGAAAAGGTCTTAGAAATCATCTTCGTCAAAATGATAAATATGTGTTAATTGTGTTTATTCATTACTGTCATTAGTGTATTAATATGAATAATTGTTCATATTAATACACTGATTAACAATACAAAATTGAGATTAAGGCTGTTGCTCAACACAAGCCTTAATGCAAATACTGCCAAAAAATCAGTGTTGGTATGCATAATAAAAATACTATTAGTGGACTTCTGATTTCAGCTCAAACTTGTAAAGAGTGTGGAAGTGCTTATTCCCACTTATACAATTCGAAAAAGCTGAACAAACTGAAAATTAATGACCTTTCTTTGACTTATTAGAGAATTGATTTTGCAGGGCAAACCAGTACTCTGAAATCTGGAAGACAGGTGACTCCAGACACCACCAAAATCTGCTTACCAGGAGCAGAAACTGCTGAAGCTACAAACTGGTAGCCACGCTTCAATAGTAATTTTGATAAATTGCTGGAGACTTAGTGTGGAATAGCTTGAGAGTACGAAAACTTTTAGGAGCTCTAGTCTTAGTCTCCACACTTTTGTGGGATCCAAAAAAGATGTCCTAATGGCTCTGAAAGGGGGAGGATAAGAATAATCATTGTGAAGCATGCCCATAGCATTTTCCATAACAAAAGCCAACTTTCCAAGGAAAAAGACATAACCAGAGCTTTATCTCTGATGGGAACAGACATTCCTCCCAATCTGTCCTTCTTTAGGCCTTCTTGTCTAACATAAGGGGGAGGGATTATTAAGGTCATAGTCTGAGACACAGGCCCACTATTGGACTGAGATTTAATTATGAAGTTATAGAACACTTCCCTTCTCCTACACTTGACTCCCACACCAACATCATTGCAATGAATTACAGCTGAAAGAGCTTCCAAATACTCCTCTTTAGAGGTCTCTCTTATCTATAGAGTCTCTGTTATCTTCATGAGCAAACATGAAACACAGCCCAAATCCTTACACTAAAGGTATTTTTACTTCAGTTTTTGTCACCTAATTTAGCATGTTGACTTATAACAAAAATAATTACAAAGTATGCCAAAAGCAAGAAAAAGCAGTCAAAAGAAAGAAAGCATTATATACAGATTTATATATGACATAGTTATTAAAATTATTAGACAGGCAATTTAAAATAACTAGGATTAGTATGGTAAGGGCTCTAATGGCAAAAGTAGACACTCAGCAGGAATACATTGGTAATGTAAGCAAAGAGATGGAAACTCTACAAAGGGATCAAAAAGAAAAGAATGATAGAAATCAAAACACTTGTCAGAAGTGAATAATGTCTTTAATGGGCTCATCAGTAGACTGAATATCACTGAGGAAAGAATAAGTGAACTTGAAGATAGGTCAATAGAAATTTTCCAACAAGATAAAAGAGTGAAAACCAGATCATCCATTGTAAAGTGTATGACAATGAAAAAACATGTAGTATGGCTTGGCACCTGTGGCTCAATCAGCTAAGGCGCCAGCCACGTACACCTAAGGTGGTGGGTTTGAATCCCCAGCCTGGGCCCGCCAAACAACAACGATGGCTGCAACCAAAAAATGGCTGGGCGTTGTGGCGGGCCCCTGTGGTCCCAGCTACTTCGGAGGCGGAGGCAGGAGACTCGCTTGAGCCCAGGAGTTGGAGGTTGCTATGAGCTGTGATGCCATGGCACTCTACCCAGGGGGATAGCTTGAGGCTCCATCTCAAAAAAAAACATGTAGTACATATAACTGGAATGCATGAAGAAGAGAAAAGAGAGCAGATGAATAATGAATCAGTAATAGTTTGAATAATTCAAGTATTGAAGTAATAATGGCTGAGAACTTTCCAAAATTAATGACATCTACATAACCACAGATCCAAGAAGCACATAGAACAGCAAGCAGGATAAATACCAAGAAAACTGCACGCAGGCGTATCATACTCAAACTGCTAAAAACCTAAAGAGAAAATCTTGGGGGTGGGGGAAGAGCAGAGAAGAACAGCACCTAACTTATACAGGAACAAGGAAATTAAGTGTGGCAAAATGAAGTAATGGGCACAAGAATATATGAAGTATCATAAGAAACTATGCAAGCATGAAGACAGTGGAATGAAATAATTAAACTGTTGAAAGAAAAAACTTACCAACCCAGAGTTCTATATTCAGCAAAATTATCCATTAAAAGTGAAAGAGAAATAAAGACTTCCTCAGACAAAGAAAAACTGAAAAAAATTATCACCAGCAGTTTTCTCTTGCATGAGAGAGTAAAAGAAATTTTTCAGGTAGAAGGAACATTAAATAGATTAGAAATTCAAGTCTATATGAAGACAGGAAAAGCTTCAGGGAAGAAATAAATGAAGATAAAATAAAATATTTTCTTTTCTGCTTTTCTTATTTTTGTGTAAAAGATAAATATTTGTAAATAATAATAGGAGCAATGACCTGGGTGGTTATAGCATATAGATAAGTGAAATGAATGATATCAATAAAGAAAGAGATAAGCTGAGAATAATCTGTCATAAAGTACCTGTACTATTAACATGTGAAGTGGTATAGTGTTATTTGAAGGTACACTTAGATTAGTTTAAAGTATATATTGAAAAGTCTAGGGAAACCACTTAAAAATTTTTAGAAAGAAATATAATTATATGGTAAGAGGGGAGATAAATCTAATTATATTAAATGCTCAGTTAAAACATAAGAAAATAGAAAAAATGAGACAAAGGGGAAAAAAAGAATAGAAAATACTTATGAACATGGTAGATATTAATTCCCACTATGTCATTCATCACTCTAGATGTGAATGATCTAAATGTACCAATTAAAAGACAAAGATTATCAAAGAAGATACTCCTCCCCCCAAAAAACCCAATCATATGCTGTCTAGAGGAAACCCAATTTGTATAAAGACTCAGATAGGTTAAAAGTAAAAGGATGGAGAAAGATGCACCATGCTAACACAAATCAAAAGAAACATGAAGCATCAATATTAATTTAAAACAAAGCAGACTTCAAAGCAAGGAAAATTATTAGGGTTAAAGAAAACTATTTGGATTAATCCTCCAAGAAGGCATAACTATCTTAAACATATATGCATCTAAGAACAGAAGGTCAAAATACAAAGTAAAAACTGATAGAATACTATTAGCTATCAGACATTTTTGAAAAAAATATTTTGGTAGATGAGAAGATAAATAAGGGGAAGTAACTTGATTAGGGTCACAAGACTAATGATTAGCAGAACCCAGGCCTCCTAGCGTCTTTAACAGATTATTATCTAATAAGTGAAAATTTTGTTCAAGGAGTTTTTACCTTACTTAATGCAAATGGAGATGGGAATAAGTACCACTGGGTAAGGTATAGAGCCCAGGTGACACTTTGGCCAAAATATCATTCAATTAAGCCTATGCTTTGTGTGGAGAAAGCTGAACAGGTCAAGGCCTCCAAAGGCCTCTTACCATACAATTATATTTCTACAATTGTTTAGAACTCGCAGTTTTTCCAAGAAGGGTTGCACTGGCTGGAGAATTAAGCCAAGGCTGAAGCTTGGTTTGCCACACAAGTGTTAGAAACACTCAGGGGGTTAAAAGTAGAGGACTAATAGAGGTGCTAAAAACTGATCTGATATGATTCATTGATGGAGGTAGGATTTGGCAGGTGGTAGTATAGAGCTATGAGAACATAGCAGATTGCTTTTCAGGCACTCAGCAATTGGAAGAAGTAGACATCTGGAAGAGTACATGTGAGTCTAGTTTTTTATTTTTTTTATTTTTAGTTTTAGTTTTTGGGGACAGTCTCACTTTGTTGCTGCTGGTAGAGTGCTGTGGCCTCATAGCTCACAGACACCTCCAACTCTTGGGCTCAAGCAATTCTCTTGCCTCAGCCTCCCGAGTAGCTGGGATTAGAGGTGTTCACTACAATGCCTGCCTAGTTTTGGAGATGGGGGTCTTGCTCTTGGCTCAGGCTGGTCTTGAACCTGTGAGCTCAGGGCAATCCACCTGCCTTGGCCTCCCAGAGTGCTAGGATTACAGGCATGAGCCACTACGCCTGGCCTGAGGCTAGTTGTTGAATAGTGTGTCTTAGTGCTATACACAGATGTAAAGAACAGAGGTAAAGAGGGTGAGTTTGGTTTCAGGAAACAAAAGATCCCCAAAGCATGATGTTGATGTTTTCTTCCTCATCTGGCTCTCACCCTGCATTTTCTGTTTTCCTTTCTCTCTTCTTTTCTTTGTATATTTCTTTCCATTTTATGTAATCAGAATATATTAAAAGAAGTTTACTTTTTTTTTGCAGTTTTTGACCAGGGAAGGTTTGAACCCACCACTTCTGGTTTATGGGGACAGCACCCTACTCCTTGAGCCACAGGCGCTGCCCTGAAGTTTACTTTTATTGATCTTTAGATAGTGAACTATCATTATCTCCCTTAAGGAAAAGAAACTGAATTTTTTTGCTTTATATTTTTGTCTTTGACAACTTTTAAAAATTGAACTATTTCTTTAAAGGGAGGCTACCCCTCCACCTAATATACTTCAGAATAATAGCAATCAGCTTGCTTTCTCTTTGTGTTCAACAAAATCTTTCCTTAATCACAGAGAAGACAATATGTAGATGTTATCTCTGATTCTCATGTCCTTGGTTAGATAGCCAACCTGACTTTCTAGGAGATTAAAAGGGAAAAATAGGATATTTTAGAGTACTGTTCCTTGAAATTGTTTAACAGGAAGGAAACATTCTGTTACAGAGGAACATGTGAAATTTTACCTTAGAATTATGATATTAGAATTCCTGTTAGCTGAATAGACCTAAGTGAATCACCTATTAGTTGCAAACAGAGCACCAGTCCAACGAAATTAAATTTTATTTCCTAACATGTTCTGCCATATATACTCAGCCATAGGGCAGTGTTGGTTGTGATTAAACATTATACAGGTCTGACTATTCCTCTCAGTCTCTCTCTGTCTCTTTTAACACATATATACATGCATGCATGTGAGACATATTCATGGTAAATAGCTCCTTTAAAGGCTTTTTGTGGTGAAAGCTAGCTTTTCTTTTAAAATAGAGAAGTGCTCGGTATGGGCAAGGGACTTGAAACTTCTCTGAAGAAGACAGGCACATGGCCTACAGACCTATGAAAAAATGCTCATCATCCTTAATCATCAGAGAAATGCAAATCAAAACTACTTTGACATATGATCTCACTACAGTAAGATTAGCCACATCACAAAAGCCCAAAACCAGAGATGTTGGTGTGGATGTGGAGAAAAGGGAACACTTCTACACTGCTGGTGGGAATGCAAACTAATATGTTTCTTTTGAAAAGATAGTTGGAGAACACATAGAGATCTAAAAATAGACCTGCCATTTGATCCTTCAATTCCTCTACTAGGTATATATCCAGAAGACCAAAAATCACATTATAACAAAGATATTTGTACCAGAATATTTATTGCAGCCCAATTCATAATTGCTAAGTCATGGAAGAAGTCCAAATGCCCATTGACCCATGAATGGATTAATAAATTGTGGTATATGTACACCATGGGATATTATGCAGCCTTAAAGAAAGATGGAGACTTTACCTCTTACATGTTTACCTGGATGGAGCTGGAACATATTCTTCTTAGCAAAGTATCTCAAGAATGGAAGAAAAAGCATCCAATGTACTCAGCCCTACTATGAAACCAATTTATAGCTTTCTTATGAAAGCTATAAGCCAATTATAGCCCAAGAAGAAGGGGAAAGGAAGGGAGGAGGGAAACTGG
>CAUYQV010070968.1:0-22509 GCA_963574575.1 Galagoides demidoff | reverse complement strand
TCAAGCTATCCCCCTGGGTAGAGTGCTATGGCATCACAGCTCATAGCAACCTCCAACTCCTGGGCTCAAGCGAGTCTCCTGCCTCCGCCTCCCAAGTAGCTGGGACCACAGGCGCCCACCACAACGCCCGGCCATTTTTTTTTTTTTTTTGGTTCCAGCCATCATTGTTGTTTGGCAGTCCTGGGCTGGGGATTCAAACCCGCCACCTTAGGTGTATGTGGCTGGCGCCTTAGCCAATTGAGCCACAGGCGCTGAGCCAAATCCTTTTATTTTTAAGAGATGGTTCTACTATCTCATAAATTGATGAGTTTTCCAGAGTCATTTCATCTTACCCATTGCCCACAGGCAGTGCCTACTCTGGTGTTTTCTTGTCTTCTCTCTCTTCTCCTGCCAACCTACATATGCTCCTCATAACATAGTAATGTTTGCTATCTGTGTCTTCTTGCTCGAGGGTGTGTTTTCCTGAAAGGACAGTGCTTCTCTCTTCGTGGATGCTCAGATATTTACTGTAGGCAGTTACAGTCCTATACTTACTGCTGTAGTTTCACCCTTAGGGATTTTCTTCTCTGGACTCAGGATTGGAGCAGCACAATGACTTGTGTCTGCTAATGAATTGCACAATGGTGAAAAATGAGGGGACAGACCTTTCTGTAGGGAAGTCTACAGAGTCCTTTCATGTCCCTTTCTCAAGGCTGTGAGATTGAAGAAGCCTGTTACTCAATTTTTTTTTCTCCTCATTTTCTTTTTTTGCTGAATGAATCTAGATGATTCATTGTCCTAAAGTTCTAGTCAGAGGCGTTGATTCAGTGATAACATTTTGTTACATGTGTAGACTAATCTTGTTTTCAGTGAAGAGCAAAGGCAGAGTGTTTAGAAAGCCACTTCAGTAGTTAGAAGTATTAGTAGAACACAAATTTTATTAAAAATATTTCAGATTAATATAAGGGTACACATGATTAGGTTACATTGTTTGCATTTGTTAGGTGAAGTCCAAGTTGTAGTGAACACTTCACCCAAGAGGTGTCCCATATACCCCTACAGTGGGCCCATTAGGTCAGAGCTAACCAAACTCCCTACCTTCTCCCGCTGTCTTGAATTTAATTGTTTTTCTCTTTTGTGAGTGTGTAGTTAGAAATTTTAGACCATCTGTTTTTCCTTTTGAGATAGCATTCCTCATCCAGTGTCCAAGTTTATACCGTAGACTTTGAGAGGACTTTCTTTATGCAGAAGTTGCTCTTGCACGCACATCCGTAGCTCTGCATACTCTGTCTTTTAGGAATAGCATGCCTGTTGCAGACCTTTGAGATAGGGCCTATGTAATCTCCATGTTTTGAGCCTTCTATGGACTATACTTGGTAGAAAATGGGAGCTGGTGATGCTCGAAATAAACTAGGATGTGTTTGCCCGCCAAATGCAGATGTCTCATATTCTGGGTAAAGTTCTTTGATGACAAACAACAGAAGCTCAAATATCCAAGTTCACTAAATTATTCAGATAACTTAGTCAAAAACAAGAAATTTGTTGGAAGTATATGGATAAGGTCAGAGAATCAACAGAAAAGCTAAACCACCAGACCTGGAAACAGTCAGCGATTAGGTGAGATCCGGAGGTTTGGGTAGACTTGGAGAACTCTTCAAGTTAATGCGCTGAGAATCACCTGCACAAGTTGTTGGTCCTAGTGTTGCTGCACGAGTTTTAAATTCCAGGGAGAGCATTATTATTCCAACTCCGGTAGCTGTCACCTTTGAATCAGTGTGGGAAAGGGCACCCTTGATTGGTAGTCCCCCCCCCCCCCGCCCCATTACCACTTCCAATGGACTCCTGTTACTGAAATATTGTCACTCATTAAGGAAGGTGAAAAACCCTCAGGTGTCCCTCACCACTGGTAATTTGCGGATGTCTCGTGTACTTTGTGATAACGGAACATGTCTTTGAAGCCTGGCATGTTTTTCCTCCTCTCGACTGGTTCTTGTGCAGGGAGAACTTCAGTTACATAAATAATTCACAAACAGTTCTTACATGGAAATTAATTTAAACGGAGGGCCTGGTGGTGGTTGTGGTAGCGATCGCTTTTGCATTGACTTCAGGTAGCAAATGTGAGAGTAAAACTACCTAAATTCTCTTGAAGGGGACAATCGTGGCATCGCTGTTCCCTGTTAAAAGCCTAGGTCTGAAGGGCTGTCAGTCGGAGGACTTTAATGAGCCCTCATTACACTAAAACTTGTGGTCTGTAAGAGAAGAAACGGGCTGATGATTGATACTGGAAATCATAAGTCGTGATGGGTCAGAATCGGAGTTGGCACTAATTCACCCAGCTGTGGAGCAAAATTCAAGATTATATACAAAATCTGGTAGTTTCATTATAGCCATTATTTTTGTGTATAAATATAGTCTAATCATTTCTGTTAACGACTGTAACACTATAAAAAGGAGGGAAAGGAAGAATTTTGCCAGCTGACATTTTGCCTCCTAAAGAATTTTGCCTTCTGAAACGGAGACTCATTAAATTCTCAGAATCATCAGATAATCTTGACAGAAACCCTGGTTTGATATTTTACCATAAAATTTAATTTAAAGAAAGTTTCAGCTTTTGGGTTTCTTCTACATATTCTATACTGTTTTTAAAAATGTGTATAATTGAGTCATACAGTGCAGCTTTACACAGTAGCATCATAGTCCCGAGAAATAGGAACAGGTTGCTATGTTATAAAAAACACAGCCTATTTCAGAGTTTTAATCGTAGGTGTATTTTAATTTATTTGTTTATATGAATGAAAATACTATCATTTCACAATTTACGATTCATATATATTTCTATTTCTAATCTCATTTAATCCTCATGAAACCAGGTGAGCCTGCACTGTGTTCTTTCACAGGTGAGAAACGGACAGTTAACTTTCCTGAGGTCCCATAGCTGGGGTCTTGCAGAGCTCTCACCAAGGTCCAGGACCTTAACTCCTGTCCTGTACTGCATGTGTTAACATTGCTGCCTCCGTATCTTATTTTGACAAAAAGCATTGGGACATTTCTTTTCCCAGAGCCCATTGATTTACCCCCCAGGTCCCTGACAACTTCTTTATGTTACGGAGCTGTGAAAATGGGTTGTGTTATCCATCATCTCGTGCTTCTGTGTGCTGTGGATGTGGCAACAGCTCCCATATTGCAGCAGTGTGCCCTGGGAAGCCTTTTGTCCTTTATGTCTTAGAGCAGCCTGACAGCCTTTCATGTTGAATTCAGCAAGACTGCCTTTCATTTAACAAAGTGGAATGTTGCTTTCTAGGTGAAAAATAATTAAATGCTTTTAAAGATGTATTTGATTAACAGGAAGCTGATCTGTGCAAATTAATTATAACTGTAATGATGTCATAGCCTTGTCTTTCGTTATTAGCCAGGTAATTGACCAGAAGGTTAGAAGCTTATTGTAACTGACAGTTAGTAGTTTGACCTTGCGTGTTGTCTAGAAGTGAAACATGCACAATGAATGTAAATGCAGTTTGCTCATCGAGCTGTGTTTGTTGTCAGAACATCTATCTAATCTTGGGTTCTTATTTTTATTCTTCCATTATTTCTTGGTTGAAATTGGTAGTCAGGATATTATATTCAAACTGAATAGTATACTTATTTCTCTTACTAAAAGCATCTGGCCAAACACAAATGTTGTCTTTGTCCTTGAATAACTATAATCAAACATGAAACCCTGGCACATTAAGGACATACAGTCAAGTAAACAAATGCCAGAATTAAATGAATCTTGTTTTTAAATTCTGTTTGAGGGAAAGCAAAACAACTTTTGATAGGGAAGTCATGAAAGGGGAAAATATGGGCATATTTGATAGATTTGATTCCATCTTATTTTAATTTGTCCAAGCAAATTAAGAGCATGTGGTATTTTGAAAATTTGAGTGATGAGCATCTCACTCTGGTGCGTTTGGTTAAAGAATAGAATGTTTAAGAGTAAGACATGGACCAGAAAGTGGGATGATAATGGCCAACAGCCAGCATTCCAGGGTGCCGGGCTGTGCTCCCTTCTACCCTTCTACAGCTTTATTCTAATGGTCAGTCCGCTCTGCTGGAACGCAGCACAGGGACTCCTAAAACCACTGTATTCTGTGAAATCATTCAATAAAATCAGAGAGCGTGGGGGAAATGGTATTAGGAGCCCAAAACTCAAAAACTTTGTTAGTGGCACATAAAAACAAAAGCTAGGAACCTAACAAAATGGTAGCACAGTTCTGCATAATGGCTAAGAAATGCATATGTCTTCCAGTAAGTAGGGTACTTCACCTTCAGAAAGACCTGGCCTTTGCTTATGGAAATGGTGAAAGGATTGCAGCTTGTGAGTTACTGTCAAGTGGTGGAAGGAAGGTTATCTGAAGTGGGACTGAAAGTTGATACTGCAGATGTGGGTAGGTCTACCTCAGATATACTCCATGGGCTGAGATAGCTGGGACGTTAGGTATTTGAAGCGACGACTTGGGGAGTTAGGGGGTCATGAGGGTAGATCCCTCGTGAATGGGATAGGTGCCCTTATGAAGGGGACCCCACAGAGTTCTCTTGCCTTCTTTCTACCACATGAGGATACAAACCCCGCCCCCTGTAGGTGGCATTCTGTTAAGACCCCACCAGAACCCACCCACCCTGATGTCACACTTACAGACCCTACAATTGTGAGAAATAAATTTATATTATTTATAAGCTGTACAATCTATGGTACTTTGTTATAGGAGCCTGAACTAAGTCAATTGCTGAAAGCAATATCTAGCTTAAAATTTATTTCTCTACCTTATCTCTTTGAGTAAGATCATCTTTTTTAATACAAGGTAGCCTTTTTCTAAATGGTAATCATTACAATCTTCATACTTTTACTCAGGTTTTTTCTCACTTATTAAATTTTAAATTCTGTATTACAGGTAGGAGTTGAGCTAAAATGAAACATTGTTTTGGTTCTTTTTATAGTACTTAAATTTTTTTTCCTCAAACTTCAGTTTCTTCCAAGAAGCATTTATGTGAAAGAAAAGTAGCTGACATCTCTTCTAAGTGTTCCTAGTTTAGTGACTTAAGTTATAAAATTGGTTATGAAGCAGAACCTTGAGCTGTTTCCTTACCTGCCTCTAGGTCACAGCCTAGACTTTCAAAAGATTTTTGTTTAATTTCTTAGAGACATTTTAGAGATTTGTTACATGATGTGGAAATGCAGTATGCAGCATTTGGCTTTCTTGAGTGACAGGCAGGCCAAGCTGCCAGGGCCACTCACAGCCGTGGACGGAAGCAGTAAGGATTGCAGCTGGGAGACACAAATTGAAGGGCTGGGCAGAGGGGCAGTGTGTGGTAGGAGGAGCTGAGTTAGAGTCCCCATAGTCCAGTAAGGGCATTGTCATCTCGGTGTCTTTAACTGTATATGAAAAATGGAATTTCTGTCTCTCCACAATTTCATGCCAAAAGTGCTAGAAGAATTTTCACTAAATTGGACACATAAGCTATGTGTTGTGTGTGTGTGAAATTCACTTTGGTGACCTCTGGTGGCAGGAGAGCCCATGTGACTGCCCATCTACAGAGATGGACTTGCTTATTAAGCACCTTGGACAGAGAAAGCTGAGGCCTGAAACTTTAACATCCCTAGAAGTCTTAAGGGCAGAAGCATCATCAAGCTGTTTCTCAGATAGGTAACTTGATAGGCATGACTCAAAGTGGACAGGAGGACAATTAAGTGATTTTCTGGGCAAGTGCTAGGCAGACCAGCTAGTAGATACAATGGAATAATTTTGTCTTCACAAGATTGTGAGAATTAAATAAAAGGAAGCAAATTGTACTCAACTACTTTTAAACTATAATTGCATAAATTTCGTTGTTATTGGATAGTATGTAATATTATAAAGCCTTCTTGGACTGAATAGCTTAAAGTTAATCAGATAATGATGATTATAAAGATTAAAATCAACTAATACTTAACATATATTATCTTTCAGGCATTATACTAAGTGGTTTGCATATGTTACCCAGGAACTCTGTGAAGTTATTTTTTAGCATCTGTTTTATAAATGAGGAAATTTAGGCATAGGTTGATTAAGAACTTTACCCAGGATCATAGAGCTCCCAAGCAATAAAGCCATAATTTGAACCCAGGTCATTTGGCTCCAGAGTCCATTCTTTCAACGGTGACACTGTTTAGGCTTACAAGAATGAAGTACAGAAATCCATGTGTTTGCTGGGCTGGGGTAGGGGGAATGACATGATGAAGTTGTATTTTAAGCACATTCAGTCAGACATTGTATAAGTAGATTGAGGGAAGAGTATGAGGCGATAGAGACCTATTTTTGTTGGATTCTATCACTGCATAACACATGCTCTTATTAATGGCTGCTTGCTTGTCTGGAATGTTTTTCTTATGTCTCTTTAGTGGTCTTACATCCTAAGTCCCCAGGTCGAGCATTTTGCCTGAGTATGTGTATGCCTTCTGCATGGATGGCATTTATAGGAAAGGCAGTTGGACATAGTCCTGCCAAGGGACCAGAAATTTTGTTATTTATGTTCATCTTGCAGGCGTCCTCAAACTATGGCCCGCAGGCCACATGCGGCCCACCTAGGACGTTTATCCAGCCGGGTGTTTTTGTCGCTGCTGCCTGTCCTGCTTAGCAGCTGACTCTTCCCAGGGCCCGCAGTCCGGCCTTCCAGCCAGACCCTCCAGCGGTCTGAGGGACAGTGAACTGGCCCCCTGTTTAAAAAGTTTGAGGACTCCTGACCTAGGGAGATGGTGCATGAGCTCCATGTCTTAAAAACTTTAGGTCTAATAGCTCAAAATCAGAAAGGGAAAGCCAGTTGGCGTTAGAGACATAATCTAACGGTTGTGTTAAGTTGGATGAGACATTCTCTTACTGTGTTATAACAGTGAAGTGTATGAGGTTAAAGGACTATTGTTTTAAAGGTCTCAGCAACCTTCAAAAGGAGAAAATGCTTTTAATTCCCAGTTTTTTCTGGAACAGAGTCCAGGTTGTAGATATTTCCATGAATAGACATTGGAATATAATTACTGAGAGTGTCACAATATTCATAAAGACTGATTCCCATTACTTCCTAATATAATTTGATTGCAGTTTTCATTTTTTATTCATGAAGTCAGTTTTCATTTCATTGTCATCATTTCTTTGTATCTCTGCCATTAATGTGAAGAAAACAGAGAGCCATGCACTGACTCCCTTTGATTTTGTCATTAATGTACCTTATGAAGCCACTTAACAGATTTAGGTGGCCAGAAAGCTATGTCATTTATGTGCAACTTGTCATCAGATTATTATACTGTCTGTCTAAGGTTCCTCACTATACCCCCAGGACTCTCTATTTACTAATCAATTCAGGTAGAAAATGCATTCTGGTAAATTGAACATGGTGTAATGATGTGAAGCCATACCATCTGCTATTACATTTAATATTTAAATATTAAGTTTTAAAAGCATAATTTGCATGTTATTCATACAACTGTGTTTTGCAAATAGCAAAGCTTTTTGAAATGCATTTATATATTTGAAAATAGGAAACAGATTACTTTGCAAGTATTCAGTTAATCTCACTTTTCACTAAATGCCAGTGTATATGATACTGAATCATTTCCTTACTTTCAAAAATATCTTGAAAATCTGCACTTTGTAATTGGGTTCTTTGGGGCCCTAAGGAAGATGCTAAGTTTTATCGGGAGAACAAAGAATTTTATTGTTATTGTTCTGGACTAAAAAGTTCTCATCCATTTGCTCCACAGTAACAAGTAGAGAAAACAGTTACTTAAATTAGGACTCAGAAGCCACAACTGAATAATATTCCTCAGAGAGTTAACAGGAATGAGAGGAAATAGTCTCCTTCAACTTATTCCTGGAGAAAGTAGATCATACTGAAACAGAATCAGAGAAAAAAATGCATAGAGTGTTTTATGTCCGCTTTGACTAAGTTAATGTGCTGTCTGTGACACACGAATTTGCTGTCTAGCTCTTGTAATTAAACAAACAGAGGTATTTTTTATGCTTAGTATAAATAATTTGCCATTTTCATAGCATTTTTGCTTTGTTTGCAGAAATAAAGCACACTAACCCTCTGTTTCTTTCAAAATAATTTTACAATATTTACAGTTGAATGTGTTAGCTTAAGCCACGTCCTGCCATTGATGCGTTCACATTCCCCTCTAACTATGTCATCCCCCGGGGGTGGTGGTGGTACTGGTGGTAGGAATACAGTCTTTGCAGTTTAACCAGGGTGGTTTCTTTGTGCTTTCACTTTTCTTTCTGGAGCTTTCTCTTGGCCTGAGCTTGTTAAATAATTTCTTGTAGACAGAGTGTGTGTGTGTGTGTGCACACTCATGTATGTACTTTGTGTGCCTGTGAACATGTGTGTGTTTTATATTGTATTTTAAGCAATAAAAATATAGGCATTTGTTCAGTATCATTAATTGTTAGGAAAATGCACTTCAACCCATTGTGATGACTATAATCAAAAACATGGATGGAAACAAGTTAAGGACGTGAAATTAGAATTCTTATACACAGCTTGGAGGGACTGTAAAATGGTTCAAAAATTTAGAAAATTTTGGGGCAGTTCCCAAAAAAATATGGGAACTTTGAGAAAAAATTGGGCAGTTCCTGAAAAATTAAAACATAGAGTTACCATGTGACCTAGCAATTTCACTGCTAGGCATAGTCTCAAGAGACCTGAAAGCAAGTGTGTATGCAAAAAATAGTATGTGCATATTCTTTACTCATTATGGCCAAAAAGTAAAAACAGCTGAAATGTCCATCAACTGATATATGTGGTATACCTATACAATGAAATATTAGTCAGCTGTCAAAAGAAATGAAGTATTGATATATGCTGTAACATGGACGAACTTTGAAAGCATTATGCCAACACAAGGAAACCAAACACAAAAGACTATATGTTTGCCAGAAAAGGCAAATTTGTAGATAGAGTAGTAGTTGCCAGGCACTGGGAGTATGTGGGAGGAGAATGACTGCTGATAGGTGTTGGGAGGTGGGGTGTCTCTTTTTATCTTTTTTTTTTTTTTTTTTTTGAGACAGAGTCCCACTCTGTTGCCCTGGTTAGAGTGCTGTGGCGTCAGCCTAGTTTGCAGCAACTTCAGACCCCTCGGTTCAAGTGATCTTCCTGCCTTAGACTCCCAAATAGCCGGGACTATAGATTTCTGCCATGATGTCTGGTTAAGTTTTTCTATTTTTAGTAGAAATGGGGTCTCACTCTCAATCAGGCTGGTCTCAAACTTTTTTTTTTAATTAAATCATAAAGAGGTAGATCCTGTATGCATTAATGCATTTGTGAGGTACAATGTGTTGATTTCATATGCAATTTGGAATGCTTACACTGTACTGCTTAATATATCCCTCACCTCATTTAGTTAATTATTGTGTTAAGACATTGGTACTCTATACTTAATAGATCTGACATGTAGCAATATACACCATAGATGTGATCCCACCCTTCACCCTCCCTCCATCTGACCCCCCCTAACCCCCCCATGCCCTCCTTCATCCCGGGCCATAACTGTGATCTATTCTTCATATGAAAGTGTGTGATTATAAATTAGTTTCATAATAGTCCTGGGTACATTGGATACTTTTTCCTCTATTCTTGAGATACTTTACTAAGTAGGATATGGTCCAGCTCCATCCATATAAACATAAAAGAGGTAAAGTCTCCATCTTCTTTAAGGCTACATAATATTTCATGGTATATATACCACAATTTATTAATCCATTTGTGGATTGATGGGCACTTGGGCTTCTTCCATGACTTGGCTATTATGAATTGTGCTGCAGTGAACAATCTGGTGCAAATATCTTTGTTATAAAGTGATTTTTGATCTTTTGGATATACTCCTAGTAGAGGAATTGCAGGATTGAATGGCAGGTAGCTCTTGAGCTCAAGTGATCTTTCTGCCTTTTCCTCCTAGAGCATTAGGATTACAGGCATGAACCACTGCATCTAGACTAGAGTCTGTTTTTGAGGTCATGAAAATTCTAGAATTAGATAATGGTGATGTTTGCACAACTTTGTAAATATATGAAAACAGCTGAATTGTATACTTTGAGAGTGAATTTTATTGTTTGTAAATTATAACTCCATTTTTAAAGATGAAAGTTTAAACGTCTGGAAAGTCAGGTACTATTAGTAGTAGCAAAGTACAAAGCCTGAGTGATAGTAGGCCTTTGATAAATATATGCCAGTGACTTGAACATATATTTTCCCCTATGATTTTTTAAGAGCATATACCTAAAATATTTGAAACTGTTAAATGAAAGTTGCTAATAGTAGTAATGCCATAGCATTAATTGATCTTAACAAACCTTTTCTTGAAAGGAAGAGAAAAAGCCCTCATAAGTTAAGAAGATTTCAGTGAATAATTTTAAGGTTTATTACACTTGTAATAATATGGAAGTTTCAATCTTCAGAACAGCATTTGATTACTCCCATTAAGATTCTGTCTTTCCTTTCTTGTGAAATTCACTTGGTTAGTATTAGATACAAAATTGGGAATAGAATTTATAACTGGTATATATTCTTAGAATTTAGTGGCCTAAATACTTATTGAACAATTAAATCTAAAAATTGAGATACATACTGCCTTGGTAAATGATAAAGATGAAATATTTTCTGCTTTGTAAGGAGAATTGAAAATTGCTGTAATTAGTTTCTTTTCCCTTTTTACTCCTTTCTGTCCCCCTTGAGACACATTGGTTTCCCAAGTTATGAATTCAGTTTCTTTTGTTTGTTCTAGCCACTTAGTTTTTCTTATTATGTACCTGTTTAATTTTTAATTTCTCATTAAAAGTAAATATGGCTAATTTCCCTATCAATATTTCAAGAAACCTTCCCTTTCTCTCTGCCATGACCTTGATGTAGTGTTATCTAGTGTGTATTACTACACAGTTAAAATGCTGTTTTGGGGTCAGATGGTTCTAGCAAGGTAACTTTACCAATACACTTTAAATCGATCAGAGGTTTGTTTGTATAAGGTGGATAAATACAGTTAACACTACGTGGAACTGAAAGTGCTAAGTGAAATAATAGGAATACTACTACGGGAAAAATTAGTACAATTGCAGGAAAAATATTTAAAGGTGAGCATACAGGTATTCAGGCCTTCTTAGTCTCCTTTATTGTATAATGAAGAAATATATTGATACATTAAAAATACTCATTTCCAATCCCTTGGGAAATACAGTAGGCCATTTATATCCATGGGTTCCACATTCGTGGATTCAACCAATCTCAGTTGGAACGTATTTGGGGAAACAATGGGTGGTTGCATCTATACTGAACACAGACTTTTTTCTTGTCATTATTCCCTAAATAATACGGTGTAACAGTTATCAACTTTGTGTTAGGTATTGTAAGTAATCTAGAGATGATTCAGAGAATACTAGAGGATGTGCATGAATATATCCTGCACCATTTTATGGGAGGGGCTTGAACATCCCTGATTTTGATAGCAGAGCGAGGGGGTCCTAGAACCAATCCCTGTGGGGCGGCTGTACTTGTTAAGCCTGGACCATATACATATATACTTGTCACTATGTATTTGTGGTAATCAATCACATGGTGGCTCTGGGTATTGGTGATGAAAACAGGTAAGGTAGTTTTTGCCGTCAGCCATTCTGCTGTGGTCCTGGAGCTCCTGATGTGGGAGAACCCATGTGATTAGAGCACAGTGACTGAGGGAGAGACTCGTGTGAGACGAGACCTTCAAGGCCACAGGGGTGGGCCAGGCACTGGTGCTAAGAGGTGTAGAGTTAAGGGGAAGAGTTTGGGCTTTGTACTCACTGTGAGCATAAAGCACTGAAGGCTTATTGCTGGGGAGTCCAGCTTCACTTTTTTGCAAGATTACTCTGAGCAGTGATGGGAAAGGCTGGTGAGTATCTGAGGGGAAACACAGAATCCAGTCCAGCCACCTGGATTCTGGGTTATGAAGGTGGCCTACAGTAGGGTAGTGGTCCTAGAGCTAGAAAGAAATAGGATTGATAAAAACTGTTCAGGAGAATTACCAAAACTTGATGGATAGGATTTAGGGGTAGCAGGGTAATGAGGACAAAGGACATGTCAAGGATATTTCCTATACCTGTGAACCTGAGCGACTGAACAGATAGAGATTTGTGTTCTGAGATGGGGAAAGTGAGAGGAGGGCACATGTAGAAAGGACAGTCCAGGGTCCCACCTGGGGCATGTTGAGTCTGGGGTAGGATGTGCCAGGAGTATGCAGGGAATGGCCTTCTCTTGAGCTCTGGTAAGTGGCTTATGGTCTGGGTACAGGTTAGAATACATGAACCACTTCTAAACCAAACTGAACACACAGATTTCAAGTTCACTGGTAAGTCTGTCAGGGCCTCCTGGCCTGTGCTGTGTCTCTGGCCCTGACCTGGGGCCTTAGAGTCCAGATGCTAGGTCTCTGGCCCTGGCCCACTCAACTTCTGGACATGGACCACTGCGCCAGCTTACTTGGGGTATGTCTTGTTCGGGTCTTGGGTGCCAAAGCACCTTAGAAGTTACAAGTAGGAGCAGCATCTCAGCAGTTAGTAGGAGCACTGATCAGGCGTCCTCTGAGCACGAAGTGGAGCCAAAGGAGCCTCCACTAGCATCTCCCAAAGCTATTTATAGAAGTGATACACCATACCACAGGGTGGAGACCGCCATGCAATAATGTCGGTGCTCTTGTCTCGTGCTGTCGTGCTCTTTAACGAGAGACCAATGATGTTAAATAAATCCCTTCCCCAATCCCTTATTGCCAAGGCATTTCTTTCCAGGTGTCTCCTACATCTTAAAATCGTTTCAGCTGGGGGACCATTCAACTATCTTCTAACTGAAATTGTCACGATTCTTATTTCCATCTCTTCTTTTTTTTCTTTTTCTGAAGATCTTACCGCTTTCACCTTCTTTTGCTTCTTCTGCCTTTAGTCTGCTATATTCTCCCACACACTTTACAATTTCCACCATACACACCAATGGGAACTCTAAGCCCTGCACACAACACACTTTCTACTTTTTATCTCGAACTTCTTATATCTCAAACCTCTTACACTTTCTGCATCTCATCTGTTGTAAATTGTGTTAACTGGAGAACAAAGGTCTGGCTTTCCTTGTGCTGTATGAATTGTAGTTAACGGACGACAAAGCTCCCGCTTTTCTTGCGACCCTTGCTAGTTGAATTATGATGAACGAGGACTCAAACCCCTGGTGTCCCATTGGGGACTCATGCACAACCAGATAGGGACTTTATCCCCTGGAGTCCCATCAGGGACTCGTGCACAACCAGTTGAGGGCACTAACCTCTGAGCACAGCCACACATTGTCTGCTTTTTACAAACTTCCCACAGACTTCCTATATTTCTCATCCTCTTACTTCAAACTCCTCATACTCCCTATACGTCTGATACTTCTCATCTCAAAACTCACTATACCTTCTATACTTCTCATCACAAACTTCTCATACTTCTTACATTTCTTATCTCAAACTTCTCAAACTTATTCTTAACAAACCTCTTACATTCTCTTTCATTCTTCAGAATTCCAACACTCTCCGGCACAATTTCACTTATGGTATTTACTTGCTAAAGGCTTCACTTACTCTCACTCTGTCTTTAAGCAGCTTCTTTTACACTTGAGTCTTAGCTTTCTTACAAGACTTCACTTCCCCTGTTTCTTCACCAGCCCCTTTAGTAATATTCTTTCTGTCTCAATCCTTCCCTTTCAAACAGAACTCTTAACTGCCAGTGAGGGATTAGGGACATTGATCCTTCTCCAAAGCTATTTCCTGCTGACAACAGGTGAACCTACAGGGAAGGCAGTTAAAGGCTTCCTTTCCTATCATCTACCAAAGGCTACTCCCGCGTATTTCCTTTTTTGGTCTGCATCCAGTATCCTGTCCTCATTGCCATTTGTTGGGCCCTGACCCTGGGCCTGGTTGGAGTTGGGACTCCAGGTCTCCGGTGCACCCACGAAACTTCTTGGTGCAGACTGCTGCGCCAGCCTAACTCAGTGTATGTCTTGTTCGGTCTCAGATGCCAAAGCACCTTAGAAGTTACAGTCAATATTAATAGTAGTGAGCATCTCAGCAGCAGTCTTAGTAGGAGCACCGAGCAGGCGTCCTCTGAGCAAGAAGTGGAGCCATAGGAGGAGCCCAGCAGGAGCTTTCACTAGCTTCTCCCAAGGCTATTTATACAAGTGATACGCCACAGGGGTGGAGACTGCTATGCAATAGTGTCGGAGCTCTCGTGCTCTTTAACAAGAGGCCAATGATGTTAAATCCCTTCCCCAATCCCTTATTGCCAAGGTGTTTCTTCCCAGAGTCTCCTACAAAGTTGTGTAAATGATGCTGCCTCTGTGGTCTCAGACAGCACAGCACACTAACAAGTTCTGTGTGTATGATGGGCAGGGCTTGAACTATTCATTTTATAGTCGTTGCTGACTTACTGTGATCCTTGGTGTTCCTACATCTGTACCTGCCTGGCTCACAAGACGAAGTTGCAGATTTGATCTTTACGTGGACCAGTTGGATTGGGTTGCATCCCTCACTTGTATGACTTGATAACTTATTAGGAAAGAAACTGGGCTATAGAGTTGTTATGAAATAGGACTGATTTATCTTTGCTACTAAAAGCTTATATTCTACCTATTTAATGGTACTCTGCTTTTAAAATAGAGCCCAAAAGATATTTATGCATTCTCACATTGGCTGTGGTTATATCTTCCTTCTCATTAAGTGTGCATTCATTGAGAAATCGGACACCTTAATCTTTCTTTTTTTTTTTTTAACCTTACCTTAATTTTTCTTTTTGTTTCCTTAAACAAATAGAATTTTGGCTACTTAGGGGCTAGGATTATAAATTTTTATTCTTTGCTGTGCCTCCAGTGTCTGGTACAGAGACTTACATGCATGTGGCACATGATAAATATTTATCAGATAAATGAGTGGATGAAATAATGGCTGAAATATTGCTCTGTGAGAAAGGATAATTCAGTTCCGAGAAACCAAAACATTGGGCAAACTATATTCTTTCTATAAGATCAGGTCCTGAAACCTGCTAGGAAATCAAGGCCGAAAAATATAAATATAGGAATCATTCTGATAAAAAGACTTACAGAAACCATGAGAAGGGAGGTCCTTGAGTGTGTGTATATATATATCAGGGAGAAATAGAGGAAGAGTGAACAGCAGGCAAAGGGGAGTTGGAAGGAGGAGAGATGTGTTCAGAGAGGGAGGCGTCCCTTGGGAGCTCGGCAGTGGGGCAGTGGAGCTGGGAGGAGAGAAGGGGTACAAATGAAAGAGACCTTTGGATTTGGCCAGAAGTAAGGGGAAGTGCAACACGAGCCTGGAAACACAGTGGGAAGTAAGACTGGGAAAGTCTGTCTTTTTTGTTTATATTCTTTATCACTAATGATTCCAATTGAGGGGGACCTCTTCTTAAGCAAGGATGTACCTGGTTTTTATTTTCTGTTACATATAGCCCAGCGTCGTAGGACACTGTTAGCACTGATGTTTAAGGTTTTATTTTGTGGTTTCTTTTCTTTTTTTTTTGCAGTTTTTGGCTGAGGCTGGGTTTGAACCCACCACCTCCGGTATATGGGGCCAGTGCCCTACTCCATTGAGCCGTAGGCGCCATCCATATTTTGTGGTTTCTTATTAAATGAGTCCATATTTTTCCACTGCTCCTATTATAGGTAATGATGTTTGATACATATATGAGATATATATACATATGCATATATGTGTGTGTGTATATAAATAAAATTAGGGGAATTGCAAAAAAGTCATTGCTCTAAAGTTATTTGGGGGCATTTCAGTTGAAATGTCATTGAATTTTCTACTTTGTAAGAATAATAACAACCCTCGTCAATAAAGAAACTTGGGTTGTGCTAATATTGGGGTGTGCACGCACCTTCCTGTGTACATGTATGCATACTTTCTCCAGGCATTGCTTTGGTGTGATGTTTATAAGAATTCATACGGGGGTACAGGAAGTACATTTGAACCTTATTAAAATGCTACTGTTTGCAAAGGAAATAATATTCACATATTTGAGATTACTTTATAGAAATGAAAATAGTAACCACCATTTATTCAGCACATTTTTTTTCCTCATGCTTCTCATAGTAACCCTGGCAAAGGCGTGTTATCATTCCCAGTTTAAGCTGAAGAAATTCAGAAAGTTTAAGTTTAAAATTTGCTCTCCATCGCAGAGCTGGTAAGTAGGAGAATCCTGCCCTTCATTACTCTAAAACTCATGCACTGTCCCGTGTGCTGTCTGAGTTAGAATCCGCGCAGTATTAGAGTAAGTTACTTATTTGGTTTGAGGACCAAGAAATGCAGAAAACAGAAACTATGAGGTGAGAACTTTTTAAATATCCTGTCCCTTAATTTGCCTATTTATCCATATCTACCTGATATATTTTTTTCTTTCTGTTAAAAATAAAAGGATCTTCCCTCCACACACTTGATTTTTTTTATCACTTTCATCTTTAGTCTGTGTCTCTGTCACCCTCTTTTTTTATTAGCTTTTTCCCATGAGCATAAACCATTCCCTCCTGTCTCAGTCCTTTTAGTATTGCCATAAAGGAGTACACGAGGCTGTGTAATTTTTAAACAGAAAGAAAAGGTTTATTTAGCTCACAGTTCTGCTGGCTCTAAGTTTTACTTGGTGTTAGCCAAAGGCCAAGAGGCAGTGCTGAAAGTTTCAACATTAGACATCTGGTGAGAGCCTCAGGCTGCTTCCTCTCACAGTGGAAGGTGAACGGGAGCTGCCCCTGCTGAGATCACATGGCAGGAGAGGAAGCAAGAGAGATTGGGGAGGTGGGGGGTACCGCTCCCTGGGAGGGTGTTAATCTATTCGTAAAGGATTCACCCCTGTGGCCCGAACACCTCCCACTAAGCTCCACCTCCTACTTCAAGGATCACATTTTAGCATGTGATTTGGGGAGGCAAACATCCAAATGGTGGCGCTCCCCAGAGCAGATACCTTCTTTACAAGTAATTGCATAACAGATTGCACCAAGCCTGTGACGTAAGCCAAGTCCCATTTCTTTAGCGCAGTGTTCTTTGGATCAGCAGGCAAGGGTAGGCTCAGCTGGACAGCTTTGCTTCTGGGGCAGTTGCTACCTCATGACCAGGACCATCAGGGTGAGTGGAGTCTGTGTCTATCTTTCATCATCCACCAGGCTGGCCCAGACTTGTCCACCTGATTACTGCAGAGGTTTTAGGAGAGAGAGGTTTATAGATCATCTTGAGGTCTAGACTCAGAGCTCATGTGGTATCACTCTCTGCACTCTGTCAACCAAAGTGTGTCCCAGTGTTAGCCCAGGTCCAAGGGCTGGGGAGGAAGACTTACTGAGCCATGGAGCTCCATCTTGTCCCCTTCTCTGTAACTCCAATTCACCCTTCGAGACCTTAGCCATTGTTGCCACCTCAGGGTAACTGGCGCCTGTGCTCTGGGTTTCCTCTCCTACTGACTTAGAACATTGTATGGCAGTTGGTAATTTACTTCTTGGTGGAAAGTGAGCCTCTTAAGAAACAAAGACTGTTTCCATCTAGGATTTGGCACATAGTAGGTAACTTTTAAAAGCTAAAGGTGTTGTCAAAATAAAACAGGCAATTGATAACTGGCAATATAGAAATTGGAATAGAAGATAATGTATGTTTGTATCTTAAAACTTGCTTGTTGATTTTAAAAATTTTGGAGCAACTCATTGTAATATATCAAAATCAAATATTTATTTTAAAAATGGAGCAGGTAAAGAATCTTGGCCAGGAGTTTGAGTAGAAATCATTATTTAATAACTTTGCTGGTTTTTCACACTATCTCTGTAGGTTTTTCATTAGGTTATAAGTTTGTTTATAAGGAAAATCGGTTATAGTTCCATGACTATATTTGTCAGAGAAGTCATACCTGTTCATTAACTGGTTCATTAGGATTTAGGATAAAATTTCTATTTTAGAATGTAAAATGAAGGAAGAGCGTCCACGAGCATCCTGGGTATTCCTCTGGAAGACAGTGAACATACAATTTCTGTTAGAGTGGGAAGTAGCATCTACCTGGTATGATCTCATCTTTAAGTGAGTCTGTCTTACCCATTTGGTAATTCTTCATTGAAAGGTTTTCACGGGTGTTTTTTGCTTTAGTTTCAGCTGTCTGGATACCTCTCCAGATACCTAAAACCTGATCACGTTTTTCCTGACGGGACTGTTTTCCTGAGAGCTAACCATGCAGCGCAGGTCAAGAGGGATTCATGGCGGGCTTCTTCTGCTCCTCTCCCAAGTCATCCATGTTGGGATCAACAACATTCCACCTGTCACTCTGGCAACTTTGGCTCTCAACAGCTGGCTCTTCTTGAATCCCCTGAAGCCGCTGCACGGCTCCTGCCTCAGCGTGGAGAAGTGTTACGAGCACAGAGACTGGCAGCGCCTGCTGCTTTCTCCCCTCCACCACGCCGATGACTGGCATTTGTATTTCAACATGGTGTCCATGCTCTGGAAGGGAATCAATCTGGAGAGAAGACTGGGAAGTCGATGGTTTGCCTGTGTCATTGCCACATTTTCCCTGCTCACTGGGGTGGTGTACCTGCTCTTGCAGTTTGCCGTTGCTGAGTTTATGCGTGAACCTGAGCTCAGAAGGAACTGTGCGGTCGGTTTCTCAGGTGAGGCTGACAGTTTTCCGAGGTGGCATGTGTGAAGGCAGCCAGGGAGTGTGGCGGCTGCTGTTTTATGAAATGAGGGGACTAAATTCTGAGTGGTTGAGAGTGCTGGGGTTTTGCTGATTGGAGTGCAGGAGGGACTAGTTTTTGCTGTTTCATGTTACTCTGACGATCACTTTTGGATAGTCTATGTGGGGCTGGGCAGTGGTTTTATAGAACAGGAAATATTAGAGGTATGCACCAGCCCCATCAGGAGGGCTGCAGAGAGACACCAGGTGTGTTTGTAATAAGGAGTTCTCAAAATGACACACTTGCTCGTGACGCAGGTTCACGTGTCCTGGTTACCAGCTCGACTGGGTCTGGTGAGACACAACAGAGCAGCTAGGCAGCTAGTTATGGGAAGCAGGTTGAGTAGGCAGCTAGTTACGGGAAGCAGGTTGGTTACTTCCAGGATGCCAAGGAAAACAGGAGACTGGGATTCCTTGTCAGCCAGTCCCTGAATGCTCCAAAAGCTGCCTGGGGCCGATGGAATCTTGACTCTGTGTGCCCCACTCGTACCATGGATGAAGGACCCCAAAAGCCAGCCCAGTCCAGGTTGCAAACCTAGGGAGCACCTGAGTCACTGGCTGAAGCTTTGAGGGACGTCTGTTGGAGGAGTGAGCGGGGCTGTTTTGGCTAGCTCATCTTTATCTCGGGATGCTGAATTTCTTGCACATTCCATAGTCATTTTGAAACCTACAAATGAAGTGAGCAGAGACCTGCGCAGGTCCAAGGCCACCTGGGAAACTGTCCTGCATATTCTGACAGGGAGCTACACCTTGTACTGACTGCCCACGGCATGGCAGGGACCTTGAGAGTCACTCTGCATAACTCGTGCTGTTTAATTCACATGGCAGATCCACAGGAGATGGCAAAGTCTCAATTCACAGCTGAGGAAGCCAAGACCCACAGAAGAGAGGTTACAAGCTCAAAGTTACATAGCTAGTAAGGGATCCAGCAAGATTTGAATCCAGTCTGCGTGATATTGACCATACTTTGTCTCTCATTTTTTCCTCACTAATTCTTTATTTACAGATATTTCATGGGGCTGAAATTGCCTTCAGGATTTAAATTAGGTATTCTAAATATCAGAATGTGATGGAGAGGAGAGAAGTAGGTGTGACATAGGATATCAGCTCCTTCCCTCTCCCTCCCTACCACCCTTCCCCCTTTCCTCCAAGAGGCCCCCTCCTGCATCTAATTGTGGGATAAAAAAGACTATGCCCTGCCTTCCACACGCCTTTCCATAGAGATTAGAAAATCACATGCTACTGGGATTTTTCACTGTGTTCACATTTATATAGCGTAACATTAACTTTTAAAGTGTGTAGTTTAGTACCATTGTTGGTGTTTTATTCCCATTTTATGTGTTGTATATTTAGTAGCATGCCGAAAGCTAGTGTGAATTTCCATATTAAGGACCATCAAAAGAAGGTGTGCCTTGAACATTTTCTTCTTACCAAGGCATAGAGTATATTTTAAAGCAAAGTTGTATATAAACAGATAATCACTTTCACTTCTTAGTTTTCTTTCCACATTTGGATTGTTGATATTTGTGTGTTCTTTATTCCCTTTTAGGAGTTTTGTTTGCTTTGAAAGTTCTTAACAACCATTATTTCCCTGGAGGCTTTGTCAACGTTTTGGGCTTTCCTGTACCCAACAGATTTGCGTGTTGGGCCGAACTTGTGGCCATTCACTTATTTTCCCCGGGGTAAGTGTTTACTCTCAGAAAAAAAAGTGAAAAACCCAGTGTTGAATGGAGAAAGACTTGCAATAATAATGGGGTAACCAATTGGTTTTTTAACCTAAGTTTCTAAGGACAGAATCAAGCTTAATATCAGACATTATCAGACATTAATCAGACATTCCTGGGTTTGAATCCTGTTGACTATGAGCTTGGAATTCGAGGGTATATCTGAGTTACAGTTTCCTCACCTTTTAAGGATAAGGACCCTAATATACAGATTTGGGGATCAATATTAATCAGCCAATCAGCCAGTTAATTCTAATAACAGTAATCTAAAGAGGCACATAGAAACCACACAAGGTGTGTTCTAAAGTGTTTAAGCCAAATTAGCTTGGGAAATAGAACTCTTTAAACAAAAGGCTTTAGTCAGAACCCGCTATGTAAAATGGATCAACTCTGAACTTTTTTGGGTTGAGAGGAAGCTTGAGGTACTTCCTTCACCTGACTCCTGGCTGGCTGCCTCAGAGGCACCTCCACCAAATCCCAGGGCTCCAAGGAGCACCGTTTCAGAACCCCTGACCTCTATGAATCCTCCTTCTCTGACGAGGACTTGGGGATCTCCTCAGACAGTGCGTGCTGGACACGGGGCTGGCGAGGGAGGATTCAGGCCTCCTGAGTCCTGCACCTTCCCCCCTTGGTTCCTTTCTCTGCTTTTTGTTTCGAGAAAGGAAGATGAATTGTGTTATATTTCCACCTCTTCCACCAGCTTTCCTTCCCTTAATCTGGGTTATGCAACCTGGAAGTGCCTGGTTTGCTTATTCATTTTTACTGGGGAGTGGGAGACCAAGACACTGCAGATGGGGGAGACTCAGGAGGATCCAGAAAGGAGGAGGAGTTGTGTTGGTTTTAGATTTTGTTCCTATTCTTTTTGGACAAGAGATTTTGTTTGGGTATTATTTCTGTGTCTGTGTTGCACATCTTATTTTAGAATATTCTCATTGGGCTGTGTGTCAGCTGGTAACCTCAAATCCGGCTTTCATGCTAATTTGCCGTCACAGGCAGCCATTGGCAGCTGGCCTATGATTGGTAGTGATGTGGCCCCTGAGTGCCACTCATTTACAACTGTATTGCTACTTGTGGCAGCTCAGAGTTGAAAGCCTAACAAAATCTTCAAAGTTTTCTCTGAAAAAAGGTCCGTTAAAGTCAGCTCCTTGTTTGAACAACCCTCTTCATACCTTATCAATCACGGCTCCCCTGGCTACTCCCCGTGATTTAGTTCTCTGTGTAGAAGATAAGCTTTTGGATGTAACTGGCGACACTCAACATTAATATGAAAATCACTCCCTCTGGTACTTGAACTTGTATCTTGTCATGAATCCATTGAATAACAGCACTTTCAGTATTCTCATACAGCTATTTCTGAAGAACTCACCATGCATTTTATCTTATTTTTTTAGCCCCCACCCCACTTTACCTGGAAAAGGCATCCTTGAATTTTTTTGTATGTCATATGCTTATTCTGTGTGGGGGGATCTGATAATCTGAACCTGGAAATTAAATGAAATTTCTTGTCTTTGAAGTTTAAAAGAATAAGTGTTTTGGTTTTTAAGACTTGACTGCTTTGGATGAAAACTTCTAATTTGCAACCCTCTGCTTATGTCTATATCCAAATAATGACTGAGCTGACCCCCGTCCAGGAACCCCGAGCGGTGAGCCCTCCTTTGGGCTGGATCTGGGAAGAATGGGTGTAGCCAGAGCTCTCTTTGCTCTGCATTGTTACTCTCTGGGTAGTTGGCAATTAGAATTTTCTTTGGGAAAACATTACATCTTTAGAACAAAGCCTGCTTTATTGAAGGATTATATGAGCTATCCTTTGGGAGGACAAAAAAAACTGCCAAAGCAAAGGGTTTGGTGGACCTCTATGTTTTTTTTTTTGTTTTGTTTTGTTTTGTTTTGTTTTTTTGAGACAGAGCCTCAAGCTGTCCCCCTGGGTAGAGTGCCATGGCATCACAGCTCATAACAACCTCCAACTCCTGGGCTCAAGCGAGTCTCCTGCCTCCGCCTCCCAAGTAGCTGGGACCACAGGCGCCCGCCACAACGCCCAGCCATTT
>CAUYQV010070967.1:0-25317 GCA_963574575.1 Galagoides demidoff | reverse complement strand
TTGGCGACCTTGCCCAGAAGGGGAGTAGGGAGTTTACATTAGCCTTTTCATTTCCAAATGAAGTTACATTAACCTCTTCATTCCCAAATGGAGTTACATTAACCTTTTCAGCAGCTGAAAACTGTATATTCCCTTCCCATTGTCCTGTCATTCCCTAGCTTGTCATGCATTCTTTCCAAAAATTGGGACATTTTTAAAACGCTGTGGGATATAGAACAAATTATTAAAAATCTGGACTGTCCCGCCAAAAGTGGGACATCTGGTCACCTTAGCCAAGTTTCTTATACATTTGTTACCTGTTTGAGAAGTTTCATGGACTAGTGAGTGAGTGAGGTGACTCAAGTTAACCTGGCAGAGGTGCCCCCTGGGAGGGGTTGGTGACAAAGTAGGAAACCTGGGGACCACCAAGGCAGGTGCAAGAAGAGAAATAAGCTCACCAGCCTTGGGGATGGAGTAGTCAGGTGCTGCAGCGCCCCAAAGGACAGAGCCAAGTATCAAGTCCGAGTGGCAAAGACTGAAAAAGAGTGAATGAATTGTGAGGACAGTAGCTGCAGCGACCAATCACAGGAAGGGAGTTCAGCGTGAGAACGGGAAGGGGAAGAGCAGCTGAAATGGGCAGGAAAACGTGCCGGTGTTGCAGTTCTTGCTTCTTGCAGTGTTTGGCTTGGGTCAGGATCTCTGCCCAATGACCGGGCTGGACAGAGGCTGGGGAGAGGCTCACTGAGCTTCCCGTGACTCCTAAGGCAAGCGCCCTGCAAATGAGGAAATGCACCTACTCTTTCCCATGTGAGGTGAAATAGAAATTGGTTGCTGACATAACCTTTATCGCTTATGTGCCATTTAGCCAAATAGGAGGGAAACAAAAGCTAAGATTTTTGGCACAGTTTATTTCCTGATGGATATTTTGCTTAACTGACAGAGGCAAATTTAAATATTGCATTTAGATCTCAGATTGGCTGTGGAATGTATGCCAGGGAAGGGGCTGCTGAGCTGGACGGGAGAACAGCCACGCTCAAAGTGACTGAGGGGTGGATGCGCATTTGCGGAACACGGAGATAGGGCCACAGTCACAGCAGGAAGCAGGTGTCTCTGATCCCCTAACAATCCCCAAAGCCCCACACTTTCTATGGAAACTACTTTGCCCTTTGGTCTCTCAGGAAGTACTTTGGCAAAAAAACGAAACAGGGAAGGCTCATTCCAGCAGACATGGTTCATTCCGAGTGAAGGCCCTTCTGGACTTTACTTAAATGAGTACAGTTTGACATTGGTACCACAGGCTATATTTTTACCAACATACCTTTGTGTCTATCATCTTATTTCATCTTAAAAACGTTCCTAAAATATGTTATTGCTGAATTGTTATCCCCATTTGACAGAAAGTAGAAACATAGGCCCTTAGAATTTAAGAAACCTGCGTGGGATTATGCAGACATAACTAACAAAAGTAAAAATAAGTTAAGTCTCATGCATTTTTATTTCTAGTAGTAGCTTTTTTGACTAATTTACTATGGATAAATTGTTGGGATCTGTAGCCCAATTTAATGGCTGATACTGCCTTTGTGCTTTTCTACTACACAATGGCTGGGGGGACTTCGATGTTTGTACCTGCCCTTCTTTCTAAAAGGTTTTGAAATGGCTTCAGAACATAAAGTAAAGCCTTCAAAAATCCAAACAGAATAAGAGGCTGAACATAGGATGTAAGGATATAAAATGTTTAGGTCAAAAAATGGTGGTGAAGGTGACAATGCTCCGGGAACAGAGCAATTCGGGGAGGATCATAGAAGTGTAGCTGGGCCAGGCACAGGGACTTTGGGGTGGTTGTTAGGAGGAAGTGCGGCAACCACGGCAAAGGGAAAATAGGGCCAGGAAAACTAAGGCCCAGATGGAGACAAAGGAAGAGGACGAAAAGGAATAACCAGAGTTAGAATGAAAAACAAGTAGGAACCTTGACTCTTTACCACAACCGAGGCTTGAAGCAGCCTGTGTTCTCAGCAGCCCTGGCCAATGGGAACAGCTGTGAGTGCAGTTACGTTCGTTCACTAAGATTTATCAAGTGCTTAGGAAGTGCTGGATGATGATATAAGCATCTTAAATGCAGATCTCCTTTAAGCTGGGCCCCTGTTCATACTACTATTCACACTTTACAGAGGGGGACATGCAGGCACAGAGAGGTTCAAGTAACTTGCTCAGTATCCTATCAGTGGGACGTGTGCGAGCCAGCATTTTGTCTGTAGCTCTTGAGCGACCAGCACCCTAGGCGCTGACCAGCACCCCCAGGGGAGAGTGAAAGGGAGATAGTACTCGCTGTGACTCTTGGGTTGTGGAGACTGTGCTTTAGAGATCTGAGGTGAAAGGTGCATGAAGGGACCTGTGGCCACAAGTTCAGCTCACAACCTCTAATCTCCAAGTGTGTGAAGAAACAGCTCTGGGGGCCATTTCGGGACGTCCACTCATTGTTGGTACGTGCAGAGCTGGGGTGTGGGTGTAGAGAGCCGTAATGAGAATGCGCTCTGGGAAACAGTTAGCTGCTTTCCATTTTCACAGATTGAGCGACTGAGTGCCTTTGAAAGTAGTTTTGATTTTGCTGCTGATGGCTGCTGCTGTTTGTGGTCTGAGCTGTCAGCCGCTCCCCACATTACCGGCCGGCTGCTGGGGCCCTTTTCGGAGGCTGTCCGTGGCTGCTTTGTGGCTCTGCCTTTCTTCTCCTACAAATCCTTCCTCTGCCCGTCAGAGCCGCTCTGTGCCGGCTCTGACACACCGACTTTCACGCATGCCTTTACGATTATCCCCTTTCCCCTGCCTGACCGGGAGAACACATGTACCCAATGTCTATTTTTGCTCCTCATCTTCTGTTTTCTGTATCTTTTGATCTGTTGCTTTCATTCATGAGCCCTCTCAAATTTTCATTTCCTTCCGCCTTCTCATTTAGTGGAAGAGCAGAGAGGAGCTTATGACTGTCCCCACCAGCATTTCCCTCTGCCTCTGCTCTGGGAGACGCTTCCGACCCAGCACCCGTGGAGCTCTGGGCCCGGCGTCAACTGAAGCTGGGTTTGGAGGAGGCTGAGTGCCTGTGGCTGGAGTTTAAACAATGTCACTAGCTTAATCTTCTACCTTACAATCACCATTACGAAATTGTTTTGCTTCGTGCAAAATGAGCGCCTCGTACAACAACATGGAGCGAAAAATGTATCTTGTTGCTCCTCCTGTGCAGAAAGAAGGTAGATGCATTAATAAGCGATAATTTGGGGAAATGAGCATCTTTTAGCATTTACACCAGAGCCCCCAAATATCAGAAATATCCTCCTCTTAAAAGTTTGCTTTTCTACCCACTCCCAGGATAGAGTAAAACCATTGACTCTCATAGGCATTAATACAAATGAGCAGATGAGGAACACATGGAAAATATGTTTGCATTTAGCAGGCTACGCGAGTGATGATCATTTTTTTTCTTTGCCATTGTGTATAGGAATGTCAATATTGAAGAATTTTTAGTATTGAAAAAAGGTTTAAGATTGTAAAGTTGCTAATAAAGTTTTTATGTGGTAACAATGCCACTTGCAGAACTTGTACTGTAACCTCAAATGTAAGCTTTTTGGGGCAAATGGCTGTAGCAGAATGCCTAAAGAAGATTCCTAAAGCAAACATACGCAGTTTTTGTCAGAACCAATTACAGGCTGTTACTACTAGCTCGGGCGTTTGGGGTGGGGAGGAAACCCACTGCTCTGAATAAAGTCCAAGATGATGCTTATGTTAATAGTAACTAGCTCATGTGTACATCTGCCAAGGGTAGAAATGTCAATTAAAATTTTCAACACCATTGTCTAAAATGGCATGACTTATAGCGGCTGGAAGGGCACCTGTCAAAATTTAATGATCGTGTAGCTTCTATTCTTACCAGGGCCTTGATATCAGCCACAACTTCCTGACGAGTCACTGTGATTATGCCATTGACTTTTGCTCGGATTTTAATTACAGCAGATGGCAACCAGTGTATGCAAAAGCATATTTCTAGAAATGTGTCCATTTGCAAAGGGGTCGTGTTCAAGTTCAGAGAAACACTTAATTTAGAACGTGCAAAGCAATAAAGTGAATTTTAAAATGACTTTTATTGAATTCAAAAATTGTGAGCTAAAAGCACTTGAGTCCATTTAAAAAGCAATTTTATTGAGTTAATGGTGAGTATAAAGAATTAAATCAATAAAAACCCCACTTGCCATTAAGTTCAAAAACACTGAAAGCATTTTATTAACTGTGTTGTTTTAAATTCAATAGTATATGTTCCCCTCAGTTGTTCTTCCTTCTCCCGTACATTTTTCTCCACTCTTAGGCCCATTTGCTAAGGTGCTTGTTTGTTTGTTTGTGTTTTGCTCCTGCATGGGGGCTTTAAAAATTGCAGGCATGTGTAAACAGAAATGTACATCATCTAAACCATGAGCAAAACTAACGTAGGGCAGACTCTGCTCACATTCATCAAATACAAATCAGGGACAGTTACATGTACTTAGCAGGTGGTTACAGTCTGACATCCCAGCTATTGAGATGAGCCCACCATAACCCGTGGCTTCCTACACATGTATAAATTTATTATAGAGAAACGAAGATAAATCCCCCAGATGGTAAACATAAAGTCAAAACATGAAACTGCTGTTTTTGGAACACAAAAAGTAGTTGAATAATAATAATTTTGTACTAATATAGCATTCATTCATTCATTCATTCATTCATTCATTCATTCTATCAGTTATTCCACAGACTGGCAACTCTGCCAGACATTGAGTGTATAGTGATACAGCAAGAAGATATGGAACTTACAGCAAAAAGCAGACAGCAAATAAATCAACTTTTTAATTCGTGTAATTAAAAAGTGTGAAAAGCACAGTTAACATAATCATTTGGGGGCAACAACAACAACAAAAAAAACAGAGGAAAGTAAGGCAGGTGGCTTGGAGGCAGTGCCACAGAGGCAGAGGTTGGTGCACCGTGGAGAGCCCAGGGAAGCCTGGGATAAGTGTGGAAGGGCCAGGATGGGTGTAGGTGGGCAGTAGGTGCTCTGCTCTTTCTGATGCTTTAGGCTTCCCCTTAGGTGGTTGCTTCTGTTTCTTGGTCTTGTGCTTAGATACCCTCTTGAACTAGTCCCTGAGATTTATGCCCCAGTGAGATGGTCTGGCCAGTTTGGATATCTGGTGTGGCCTGAATGCTATAAGTGGCTGTCTGTGGTGGCTTCCAGCCATTCCCTGAGTTACCCCCACCCCTGCCTCACCATTGCTCTGATAGCTCCTACTCAGAGCTTGGACTTAGAGCCTCAGGACCCAGTCTGAAAATGAGAGGGTATTTGAAAGCTAAGGCTCAGATCTGTGGGAGCTTTATACTAAATTGGAAACTTGCCCTCAGAGGGCACAGTGAGGAGCCTCCACAAGAACAATGTATTGTGTTTATTGAGCCTTATGTTCTAGGCACTAAGACACGTGCTTTATTGATACACTGATTACTCAATTGCAGTCCAATGAGATAGAGCTTACGTCCTATTTTATAGATGTGGAAGCTCAGGCCCAAGGACTCTGGCCTTTCTCTCAACCTCTCTGCCACACTAGCCTCCCAACCCCACCTGTGACATGACTGGCATGCTGAATGATTGACATGCTGGTTTCTTCAAGGAGTGTTACAGTTTAGCCATGTCTCTGCGAGTCACAGGTTGGGTCTTCCACAGCTAAGGCAGCCTGGCTCGTGGAACTCATTCAAGAGAAAGGCCAATTCTCAAGAACTGGAACTATGAAGGCTGCAGGTTCCACAGGGTGGTCAAACATGCTCAGTTTCTGACTCTTGACACAGGCCCTAAGAATCATGGGATGTCTACACATCCTCCTGGGTGCTGTGGCTAACATTGCTTCAGGGGGAGTCTGCAAGGTGAGCTGGGAGCCGTCCACTGCAGTGCCCCTTCCACTCTGTGCTGCTCTGTGTGGGATCTCGTCCTGGTGTCCATGGGGATCAGAGGAGTGGTGTTTGCCCACCTGGGGCCAGACTGGCAGCAGGGTCAGGCAAGAAAGGAATCCAGGGAAAGGTGAATTTCCAGCTCTCGGGTCACCTTCTCCCTTGGGAGATTCTCCTTTCTGGGGTCAACCCCTGGGAGGATGTTTTGGGTCTGACACATTTCCTTGTCTCATTACACAGCTCTTCTCAGCCTGTGGGTCTTGAGCCACAGGAACTGTATTAAAGGGTCACGGCATTAGGAAGGTTGAGAACCACTGCATTACAAGTGACTGCACATATTTCACAATCCCATGGGCAGAGCTCAGAGGCTTTCCTATGCCCACTTCCTGGGAACTAGCAAGCATGAAAAGATACCTGTGAAGTCATTGGCACCAGAAGGGAAGAAGAATGTCCTGCAATTGTCACTTTCTGCTGAGTTTCTAGGCAGCTGGGAGGCCTGTCTCAGGCAGTGGGGCTAAGGCCCATCCTGCAGAGGCAGTTTGGATGTGGTCCCTCCTGAGCTCTCTGGCGCATGTATCGATTTCAGAGCCCTGTATGGAACAGAGGATGGAGGGCCCTGACATACTGTGAAATATGATAAAGCTGGTTTGGTTCAGGGCGCCCAAGCTTTGTGACACCCGCCTATCTGTTACACAACTGTCTGGGAATTCATCTGCGTCTTCGTATGTGCAGCGATGCCAACCTACCCCAAAGTGGGTGGGCACAGAGCGGGAGGGGGAAGACCGCCTGTGTTCCCTCTCTTGGCCTGTGCAGAACTCCCAGATCTACCAATGACACGCTGGTGGAAATGAGCAGCAGGGGGCTGGGCTGTTGGCTGCGGTGACGCAGTTAGCCTGACCTCGCTGAAAGCCAGCTCCCTTGGGGCTCCTCTGCCTCTGTCACCCTCACAGAAAACCCAAGCAGAGTTTCAAGTTCAGGAAAGGAGGTTCTCCAATATTCCTAGAAACGTCTTTCAGTACTTAAATTTATACGGAAATAATTCAAAAGTCCATTAACAGGTGAGTGAATACAGAAACTGCACCACCCAAATAAAGCAACACCCTCAGCATAAGGAAGGAAGGAGGCCTGATAGCTGGAACAGCAGGGAGGCATCACACAATCATCATGCCGAGTGAAAGAAGCCAAACTTAAAAGGCTACACACCTTCTGATTCCATTGATGTGACATTCTAGAGAAGGTAAAACTATCGGGAAACATCATTCCCACACAGGTACTTTGCAGTCTCCAGTGTCTTGGGGGCCTCCACAGGAAATGATGGTGAAATAGCTCTAGATGGGAACTGAGCCTGTACTTCATTCAGACAGCCGCACTTTTATTTATTTGATACACTGGGGTTTCGTTCCTTTCTCTACACTTAGAAACAAACAAACAAACAAACAAAAAGAGAAGAGGTTTGAATAGGTTAAAACAGATGAAACAGCATTTGCAGGCAGAGCAAAGACGTGTTGTCCTCTTTACTCCCTGCCCAGCCCAGCCAGCTTAGAAACTCCTGAGATGAAGGAATCCAATTAACTTCGTGATCTCTTTCCCTAGAAAAATGCATCTATTTTCAGGGAGAGTTGTGAACTCCCCAAAGTCCACCCGTAGAGCCTCTAAAATCTCAAGGATCCCCAGTTCAGTGCTTCTCCATTGGAGAGTGGGACCATATCTGCTCCTTCTTCAACACAATCCCATAGTCAGTTTACAGGCATCAGTTATCTACTGCTACGTACAAGACTCCAGCATTTAATGACTTGAAAAATACAGTGCCTTATCATTTCTCACAGGGCTGTGTGCAGGTTGCACTCAGATGGGTGAGTTCCATGTGGTAGTGACTGGAATCACTCAGATGGTAGCATTCAGCTGGGTTCTTTGCTGAGGCTGGAATGTCTAAGGTTATCTCATCCGCATGTCTGGGGCCTTGTTATCGACTGTCAACTGTAGCACCTTAGTTGTCCTCCATGAAGGCTCTCTTTCTCCTTCTCTCTCTTTCTGTATGGTCTCTCATGAGTCAATAGTTTAGTCCAAGTGTTTGTCTTCTAAGAGAGGAACTGGAAGCTGCCAGGCCTATTAAGGGCTACCTCCACCACATTTTCTTGGGTAAAGCAAGTCACAGAGCCAGCCCAGATTCAGAAGAAGAAGTAGGCTACTTCTGGATTGGAGGAGCACAGGAATTGGAGACAATCTACCACACCTAATTCTTTAAAAATGTGAAAAGAGAAGAGTCCTCAAATTAAGAGTAACCCTATTATACTACCCGGAGCAATGAGCTCCTGGAGCATAAAGTGAGTATTATATCCTATTTTTTAAGAATATATTTTCTAATGCATTTCTTTTCTTATATCACCATGAAGAAAATGAGAAGGTAGGTGCACTGGTCTTCCTCACAACTCTCATTTTCTGCTTCCAGCCTCATCGTTCTGCCAAGTTCCTAATGACTCAGACACATCACCTGCAAACTACTGCATCAATTGGATTTTTTTCTCTTTCCCAAAATATATGTCTGTTTTCTCTAGATAAATTATAAGCTCCTCAAAGAAAAGAGCTACAACTCGTATTTCGAGAAGCTGGTATGATTGTAAATAGGAACAACCATTTGTGTGATCTTGTTATAAAAGCAACAATTATAAGGAGGCAGCAGACCTTCATTGATGCACTCACCTTTTCTCCCACGGATGATAAGATGGGCAGGCTTTGGCTTCCATGCATCCATGAGGAGAGATGAGGTATCTTGCTGTCTCTCTACCTACTCCCTGTGATTTCCTAGTGGTTGGGGTTGGGCATAATGGAAATAGGGTCCCACTGCAAACATTCCTGGGAAGCATCCACTCCACCCTCACTCTACGCTGCAGAGTCTGCAGTATCCGCCCAGATGCTCTGCTCCAGCTGGAAAGCTGCACCTGCTGCTTCCTGATGTTTTGCTCCTTGCCTGGACACCTCCTCCTCTCTCATTCAATTGCCCCACTTGACCCATTCTTCAAAGCTTACCTCATGTAGCTCACAGTGGTTGTCCTGTGCTCCAACATGCACTGCTTCCCGGAGTTGTAGTGTCATGGAGCTTGATGCCTAAAAAGCATTTCTGAGCTTCTAGTCTGGTACTTTCAACTGTACCTCCCCCCAAGTATGGGGTCTAAAGGAGAGCCTCAGCTGCATGGGGATGAGGGGTGGGCCCTGTGAGCCAAGCTCTGTCCTTTCTACTTCCATTTCCACTTGAAGGCTGCCCCGTGATCTGTTTAATCTTGATATTCCTGTAATATGTTATGTGGCAATTCAGAGAAAAAGATTTCATGCTTAAAACAAAAAATTGAAAACCACAGATTTAACACAGCTCTTTCTTTTGTTATATAAATCAGAATAACTGGCCTAAAGGTCTGGGATGAGCTGTCTGACATTTGGATGAGTAGCCAATGGTAGGCTCAGAACTCAGGTGTGCTGGTCTTGGCTACTACTGCTGATCCCTCCAAGATCTTGTGGATAAGGGCAAAGCTCCATTCAGACACCAAAATGAGAGAAAATGGAACTTTGCTTTGTCTTAACGAATTTTTATTTGACTGGGATCCCGCCTGTGCTTTGCAGAATCGTCTTTGCTGCAGAAGAACGATTATTGCAGGATTATTCTGTGCTGTGGGGCTGTCTCAGAGCCTACTGTGAGCTTGTTTTGCTGGTGCAGCAGTTTTTCAGCTCGCCCTGCCTGCATGATGTCAGCTGTGATGTTGCTTCCCTCAAGAATCCCTCCTCCCGCTGCTCCCTGCCTTGGAGTCTCTTTTGGTCCAGCTAGCGATGTCTTCATCCCCTTTTTCTGTTCTCTCCACTTTTGATATCCTTGAGGCTGATAGTGTTTGTCAGGTCTGTCTTTAACTCTGGGGAAAGAGCTGGTGGAGCCATCTGTGGGTTTTGGAGAGCATCCCTGTTTGTAATTATTTTTCCTGGAGTCACCCTTGATGAGCCGAAGGCCCATTGTTGCATTATTACCCGTTGTCGCCTGAGTTTTCTCATCATAGAGTTTGTCTTGGTGTGTGTGTGTGGTGGGGGCAGCAATAGCATGATGGGTCTCAGAAAAATGATAGTTATTGATTTCTTCACAGATAATTGAATGAAGAAGTTGGCTCCCAGGAAGATGCTTGGTCTGGTCCTTCACATCATCTGGCTATGGAGTTCCGCACAAGGGGGTTAAGATTTTCATCACTCTCTCCATCTCAAATGTCAGGGAGCTGTCGGAAGCTAGGCAAAAATAGAGAATAGGCACTTTCTCAACATGGACAGGAAGTCATTGCCCCAGAATAAAGAACAAAGATGAAATCATCATAAAGCTTCTAAAGCCTTTCTAATTTGGCTAATAATCTAGAAGACAGTGAGAAATACCAAAAGGGATAAATTAAATTCAGCTCAAGAAATGAAAGAGAGTTTGGTGTTACCAGAGCACCAGACAGGAGTTGAAAACCCAAGATTTAACCCAAATTTTGTCATTAACTCACTGGATGATTTTAGGAGGGGTTCTTCCTCCCTTTGTATCTAAGTATCCTGACTTACAAAACAGGGAGTTCTGAATAAATTATCTGTAAAGACTCATCCACATCTCATAGTCAATCATTTGGATATTTGTTAAGCACCAACCATGAGCAGGACAGTGTTTTGGAACCTGCAGGAGAAGCAAAAGAATATGTTGGAGCTAGTGTACACCATCATTTTTTTTTTTTTTTTGTAAAGACCTGCCATTGCATTCAATTTGAGCAGAAACAGTTATACATTAGGCTAACAAATCATGGCCAAAAGGAATTGGCTTTATGTGAATAGAATGTTAGTAATTAGAACATTAATTGTTTAAATGCAAATGCTTGCTTATAAAGTGCTTAAAAGAACCACTTCTGCTAATTAGGTTGAGCAATCCTCTTGCAACTGCATTTATCCTTTTAAGTTGTTTAGCTACGGCTTTTTTTTTAAAAAGACTGTTATTATAACTATTCATGATTTATGCTCTGCCTCCTCCTGAAAAGGATTTGAAGCAGCTTAAAGCAGAAAACACATACAAACCATGATAATTAGAATTTTTTAAAGGGAAAATAAAAGGCAACAGAAAACATTCATAAAAGGGGAGCTTGGCTTTCCAAATACCTGGAATGAGTTAGTTTCTGTACTTGATGCCCAGGTTAACTGCACTGCCTTTGCTCTCGATACACAAAGGTAGCCAGGAGTAGTAATACAGATTACAGACATTCCATAAATGCAGCCAAGCACTTACTATGTGCATAGTCCTACGAAAAGCTGGGATTCCTTCCCTTTAAGGACAAGTGGAAAGATAGACTGAGGACAGATTCTTAGGATACTAAGCATTTAGAGTACATTTTCAGTGATCTCCAAATTATTTTGATTATTCACTTCTGTCAGAAAAATGTGTTGGACATGTACCTCTCCAATATGTAGGTATTTATTTATACACAAACTATATACATGAATTACTATGTTAAGATGTCTACATTATGAAACACATGAAAAAGAAATGAATATTTTTGAGATAAAAATAAATATGACCACTTCTAATATTTTCTTCTCACATTCAAAAGGAGTGGCTTTATTTGGATGGAATATTTATAAGCAGAACATTAGCTATTTAAATGCTAATAAATGAATGAATGAATAAATGCTTTAAGGTTCTTGAAAAGAATACCTTCTAAGTCAGTAAAGCAATGCATTTGCAATTGCATTTACCTTTCCAAGTTGTTTGGCAAATGTCTTTCTCTTAAAAAAATAATTTTTGAAATCAGTTTTAGTTTGACAGCAGTTGCAAAGTACAAAGAACTCACATATACCCTTTCCAGCTTCCCCTAAATATAACATCTATCATTTTTTTTTTATAGATTATTATCACCCAGAACATCCCTTGGGCTATCTGCACTTTACCCCTTTTTGGAGACCATTAAGGACCATTAACTTTTTTTATCCCTATAATCTATTATTTTGCACAAAAAATTTAAAGTGTAATATGCATACAGCAAAATGCAAAAATATTGAGTCGCCCAAGGCCAAGGTGAGATTCCTAGGAAGCCTGCTTGCAGAGTGACCTACTAAATCCCTCAGTGGGCTTTGTGCTCCTCATGGACCCCTGCCAGTGGGATCATAGCCCAGAAGGTGAGGCTGTAGCTCTTGTTCACAGCTGCAATTCCAATACCTAGAAAAAAAAAATACAGTACAGAGTAGGCACTTAATAAATACTTATTAACTGACCGAGTGACTGAAAAAACAAAATTTTCTCCAAGTATCTTAGAAAGTAGAAAGGAACTATAAATAACTTTTTCCCTGTTGCATGTTTAAAGAAAAAATCAAGGCTTTATTAACCACAGAAAAGGAGTGGAGACCAAGGGAATTTTTGCGATTTTTAAGGAATTGCAAATTAGCTGGCATCATAATTCCAATTTATCCTAATGATGGTTTAGAGTTCTTTATAAAAGGATGCCCTGAGCAGGTGCCCACCTGGCCTGCCCCTCAACTTGGCTTCGGTACACACAAGACTCATGTGTTGTTGTTTTTCTTGTTTGGTTCACATGAAGAAGACTTTACTTATCCACATTGGTTTTTCCTCTCTGAACTCTCAGAACTTTCCCTTTGTACGAACTATCCAATAATTGCATTACGTTCCATTGCCCCTCCAGGATCTTGATTGTTTAGTGGGTGAGGCTATGCTAACTTGTTTTCATGTAACTTGTTTTCTATCATCAACTAGATCAAAGAACTCTTTGAGTATAGGCCCATGTCTTCTCATCTCTTATGTCTTGTGGATATTACTCCATGAGATCAAGTTCAGGTGCTGGAGTTCCCAATTGTCATGCAGCTGTTATCCAGGGAGGGAGCTGGTAGGAGGCATCGTTAGCTGGTCACTCAATTACTTTCAATAGATAAGCATTGAGCACCTTTTGTCTGCACAGTCCACTGCCCTTGAGTGTGTATGTATGTGTGTGTGTGTTAGAGAAAGCGATTGGGGATGGCTTTTCTGATATGTCAATGTGTGAGCAGAAACTTGAATGAAGTAAGAGAGTGAGGCGTGAGGATGGCTGCAGAAGACTAGTCAAGGCGGAAAGAATGGTCAGTTCAAATGCCCTGGGGTGAGAAAGCTAATGCTGGACTATTAAAGCCTTCTCTTGGTTTCTATGTTTAGAATAGTTTCAGTCAACTCCCCTCAGGCCTGGAGAGAACCTCCATCTCCTTATACTTCTGAGTCTTCACCAACTCATTAGGTGAGGAGATTGGACCCAATTTCTAAGCTAACATTTTTGTGACTTTATGGAAAAATAATTCCATAATGGAGAAAACACATTTTCTCTCCTGCAGCTGAGTTAAATGCTCCCCACTCACCTACTTCACTTTATTTCCACCCTGCCATTTCTTTCTCACACACTTCACTTGTCTTTATTTTAGAATCATTCTAGGTGACATTTTATAAATGTGTTTAACACAGCTATGGGGTCACGGTCATGCATTCCCAATCACCCAAGTGGTCAAGGTTGCACAGCACCAGTAGCACTGCCCTCCCTACCCCCAGCACACATACTCCTGAGAGTCCAACGGCCTCTACTCTAGAAGATTCTAAGGGGATCATCTCCTATTGTGACCAATCTTAAGGATCTCCTTTCTGGGACTGCCTGGTTGTGTGCTAGACAGACACCTGGTGAAAGCATCACTAGAAAGTTTTCACACTGGGTTTTAGATTACTGTATCTTCAGTCATGATTTCTTCAATTTGGAACACTCTTTTTATTTGGATTGAAATAGAACAAATGGGTTTGGTTTATTTACTTTCAGATCATGAAAAGATAATTCAACAGTGAATAGGCAACGAAAACCTTCTTACCTTTGCCCGCAGGAAGTTATGGAAGCCTGTGTTTCCTACAAAGGTAACTTGCCCTACCCTGATTCGGCTGGTTCACATCCCCGGAGGCGTGGTCCTGATGGGAAATCATGGCTGGCAGAGCCTACTTGGGACGACTTCTTGGCATAACATCCTGCCTCCTTGGATTCAACTCAGAGACTTGCCTTAGAATAGAGTAAGAGTAAAATGCAAACCCATGACCATAAGCTACTTCTCAGGTTTCCTGCAAATGCTGGAGTGTCTGTTATTTTACGTATATTAGGGTGTAGTAAGCGAATCCCCCATTTCCAGAATGGCTGAAGCTGAAATTCTTCTCTTCTTTATGCACCTCTGCTAAACCAGAATCATATGCTCAGACCCTAAAGAGGAACAAGGCACTTCCCTGATCAAGCTTCATCTTATTACCAGCCTGAGGCTTACCCAGACATTAGTACCCTCCTCCACCTTGTTGCTGTGGTATAACAGTTTAATATCCTCCTCTCTCTCACTCCTGACATCACTTCCCATAATGACTCTTTCTCAGCTTTGATTTTCTCTTCTCCTAAGGTGAGTAGGTCTTAATTTTTCAGGAGTCATGGATCCCTAGACCATTTCTCATCAAAATTGCTCACGTAAAATTTTATAGTTTTATGGGGTATAATGATTCCTCAACACTCATATATGGACTTTGGATTCCAGATTAAGTACCCCTAAAATTGTCTATTCACAGACCCCATTGGGCCATAGGAACAAGAAAAGTTCTCTATTGCTGCTTTATTTAATTACCACAAATTTGGTGACTTAAAAGAACATGTATTTGTTATCTGATAGCTCTGGGATTGAAAGTCCTGAAAACTACATGTCAGCAGGGCTGTGTCACTTTCTGCGGCTCTGAGGGAAAATGCATTTCCTTGCCTCTGGAGGCTGTCTGTATTCCTTGACAGGTGGAAAGAAGCCAAAGATATCCTCAAAGGCAGCATGGCTACATCTTCAAATCTCTTTCCGTCTCCGACCCCTGCTTCCTGTCTTACATCTCCTTCTGAGACTCTGCCCCTCCTGCCTCCTTCTTTCCCTTAAATGGCTTGCCAGGATAGTCTCCCATCTCAAGATCCTTAACTTTGTCACATCTGCAAAGCCCCCTTTCCCATAAATGGTAACAAATTCACAAGCTCCAGGGATTAGGATTGGACTTCTTTGGGAGATCATTATTTTGTCTCCTATCCTATCTTTGAGCCTCATCTCCCAAGAGCTCTCTTTAGACCACTCAAAATACAGAATGAGGGATACTGAGCCATTCTCTTCCCTACTCAGGCCTCATTTTCTCTCTGAGGAAGTACATCTTGACCTGGTGAATGACCTCCATTCCCTCTTTGGGCACTCCCCCTCCCCATAGGGACAAAGGTCCTTGCATGTCTCCCCGGGATAACTGTATAAAGACTTAACTGGTGAGGCCAACATCTAGTCAGCAAGAAATGCATACACATGGCAAATAGTGCAAATTTCCTCCTATCAGCTAAAACCACAGTAAGAGTGGAAAGAGAAGGGATTGATCATTGTTACTATGTACCGACTCTCTTAGAATAGAGACTATTCCTTGAGGCCCATCCAGGAGGATTGGATGGGGGACAATGCTGGTATAACTACACAACTTTTTCCCATACCACTGAAATACTTTCCCCTGCAACACCTTAGCTTTATTTTTCCTACCTCTACTGGATCCCAGAGCTGCAACTGTTGGAATCGGAGTAGGGAGACTCCCTAAGCAAGGAGCTATAACTATACCTTTGAACCTTAATGACAAAATTCCCAAGGACCTGACAAGGGTAAACTGTGCTTTCACCCTACTTGGCACCATTGGCTGTAATAGCGAATGCAGAAATATGATTGCTTAATGATTGAGATATCCCACTAGTTCTGCATGTGTGTGAGCCTGCTCTACTGAATGGAAGTAAATGGAAGGAGAGGCACCAGCTACACACGCTGATGCTGGGAATGTGTACGGGCACAGTAGTGGAAACTACGTCCCTTCCAAATGTGAAAAAGTTTGGGGAAAAAAACCAATAATAAAGAAAAAATAGAAACTGAGGGTAGAGGAATGAATAAATGGGTTATGCAATAAAGGAAACCCAATATTATAATGTTGCTTTGCTAGAGATGATACCTTCCTTTCACTCAGATGCCTGAAAGGGTGAAGCCATATGTTGCCAAGACCATCCCACTTAGTTATACCCCACAATTGTTATACCCCATAAAGTTGACTGGAAGTCTTCAAACCAGAGAGACATTGCTCCATGAGACATTCTGATCATATGGCATGATGATAAACTGAACCAAACTGGTGAAGATGGAGTGAGACTTCGGTAATTTTCCAGGATATTTTTATTCTGACTTTTCAGGTTATATCTGCTACCATACCATGAGCTGGTGTGGCACTGGCATTGTTGGTGACATTCAATTACCTCATATGAATAAATCTTATGATAGTACCATTGTCAAATGTATTAGGGGAATGAAGTGAAGCCTCCTCAGGATGTTAAACTGATGGAAAATGACTGGTGGAGAACTAGATTAGTTAATCCTCAATGGATTTCTGTGCTAAATAGATAGGCATGAGTTTATTATAAGGTATGGATAGCAGTAAAACCAGCAATCATATCAGGACAAAAATATGAACATATATATAATGGCTTTTATAGAATGGATTGTTTCTTTTTCTTTACTGAATTTTATTTCTTAATTGACAAAAATTGCATGTATTTTTTACGTACAACATGATGTTTTGAAATACGTATATGTGGTGAAATGGCTCAATTGAGCTAATTAAAACATGTATTATTTCACGCATTTGTGATTTTTGTGTGTGTTACGAACACTTAAAATCTACTTTCACTGGTTTCCAAAGTACAATACATTGTCATTAGCTATAATCACTGTGTTGTACAGTAGATCTCTTTAATTTGTTCCTCCTGTCTAGCTGAAGATGTTTCCTTAAATTTTTCTCCACCTCACTCTGGCTCCCCAAATGTCAGACATTCATACTGATATGATTGTGGGTCTGTGATATAAATACTACACAAATTGTGGAAGCTCAGGCAAATGATTGTTTTGCTGTAAGAGAGCCTTGGACAAAAACCAAGGGAGATCTGTGTAATAAATATAGCATAAAATTAACCTTATCTAAAGAGAGATTTGGCTTTTGCCCTCAGTTCCTGGGAGATAATCTCTAGGCCCAAGGAATTTCCAGCTTGTCCTCTCTTTGTTTACCTGGGGGCCTTGGGCCACACTGGAGAGTCTAACATAACATAATTTATAGTGGGGACTTTAGAGCCATGTGGTAGCAGCTCGTCCTCTAGAAGGGTGGACTAAAGGTCAGCGTGCAGTGGTTGTTTAGCTGACCTTATCTTCATGATCAAGCTCCAGTAAAAACTCTGGACACTAAGGCACAGGTGAGCTTCCTGGTCAGCAGCGCCCAGGGTGAATTGTCACACATTATTGTCAGGAGTCCTCATGGCTGGTGGTGGCTCTCCTGGGAGAGAACAGCTCCACATGTGGAATCTCCTGGGGTCTGCCCCACATGCTCTTACCTCGGCTTTCCATCTGTGATAACACAACTTAAGTATTCAGCTTTCAGTGACTTCAATGCATCCTTCTAGCAAACGATCAAAACTGAGGATAGTCTTGGGGACCACAGAACTTACAATGGAGTCAAAAGTAAGGATGGTTTGGGGGATCCTGTGACATGCTGGTATACTTCACTTTTCCACTCCTTGAAACCTATCTATTCTGGATGCTATCGCTTGGGTCCTGCTCTCTAGAGCTAAGCTGATGGCTGGTAGGCTATCTCTTGTCTTAGGCCAGTTAGTGAAATTTCATGAAGGCCTTCAAAGCCTCAACCCAAGGCAAAGGAAGATAGTGGGCCATTTGGTTGTATTTGGCTGTATGAGCAGCAGTAAATTTGGGCTTTATATGATGACACACAGACAATTGCCAACTGTGCTCACAGCAGGCTGGCCTCAAGCACCCTTCCTATAAGGAAAAAACATGGTCCAAGTTCCTTGCTTGGTTTGATTAACTTTAAAAACATGTTTGCACATTAAATGGAGCAAATTGGCAAGCTTGGCCACTCATGGACAATGCTAAACTATAGTCCTAAAGGACTCATTGTGTGCTGGCTGCCTGATGGAGTTTCCCCATTTAATCTATGGATCATCCTACTACTATACATGACTCTTAGCTTTCTCTCACAGAGGAGAAGTGGAAGCAGAGGGCACTTTAGTGGCTGGCTTGAAGGCCAACTGCTGACATATGTGGTCCCTCTGCTCCCTGCTGCCTCGTCTGTGGTGTTTCAGGAGGAGCAATTCAGTTAACCATAGCAGTGATGTCAGTAAGTTTTTCAGTGTGTCTACATTGAAGTCAGGAGACAAATATCTCTCAATCGATTGATGTGAGGTACAGCCCCTGCCCTTGGGTGTCACAGAGGAGTGGGGACATGGAGAAAGGGATTGGTCTTCTAGAACTTATTCAGTGCTGGGTTCTTGACCGGGAGGATTTTGTTTAATCTTTATAGTCCTAGGAAGGATTACTAACTCTTTTGTAGATGAGACAAAGGTAACCTCAGGTTTCAAACCCCTGCTCTAAGTAAAAGCATATTATGGGCTGAATTATGTGCTCCCCAAATTCACATGGTGAAGTCCCAACCCTCAGTACCTCACTCAGAATGTGGCTATATTTAGACATAGAGTCTTTAAAGAGGTAAGTATGGTAAAAGAAGGCCATTAGGGCAGGCCCTTCTCCAGTATGAATGATGTCCTTATGAGAAGAGGAGATTGGACACAGATGTAGAGTGATGACCATATGAAGACACATGGAGAAGATAGAGGAGAGAGAGGCCAGAATGAAACCAACCTTACCAACACCTAGATCTTGGATTTTCAGTCTTCAGAATAGTGAGAAGATAAATTTCTCTTGTGTAAGCCACCCAGCCTGTGGTATTTTGTCATAGCAGTCCTAACAGACCAATATAAGGTACAGTGGGATTTTAGACCCAGGTGTGAATAATTCCGCAACCCTCGCTGGCCCTTTCTCTGTACCGTGGAGATGTTCAGAGATGTGGGAGGCAGACAGGCAAGAGCCAGATGAGTGATGTGCATGGTGATTACAGTTGATATTGAGAGTGGTGGGCAGGGTTGGGGATCAGGAGGCCCTCTTGAACAGGATGACCCTTGAACTGGATGGGAATATCTGGATGTCCTAGATGCAGATGGGCAGAGGGGAAGGAGGAGGACATTTCAGGCTGGTGCATGGCTGATTTTGCTGGATCCCAGAGCTGCCATCTCTGCTGTCTGGATGGTCGTTTGGCTAGCAAAGCACACATGTGGCCACAGTGCTGAGGAATGTTGGCCCCAACTGAGCATGAAGAGATGGTCTGTAAATCAGGAGTGTCCTTTATGGACAAATTCTTCCCCTTAAGCCCAGAACAGGGGCTTGAAGAACAAAGAAACCAGCAGCTTCTCATATTTATTAAAGGCAAAGAGTGAGACTGGGAGGCACTGGTGGAAAAAAAGGACAGTTAACCCCAGAACCAGGCCTTGGAGAAAGAAAGCTGACAACAAACCAACCACGGGGTTGCACAGAGCATGGGAACAAGCGAGGAGGGGTCCCCAGTCGACACGTAATGTATCAAATATAATAAGTCCTGGGAGGCCAATCCAGTCCCCTGTCCCCCCAACCCCACACTATGCCAAATAGCAAAAGCAGATGTTTTGCAAACTGGTAACAATTCAGAAGCCTTTTCTGGTGATGGGCAACAGAGGCAGAGACTGCCAAGAAGGGGGAAGGGGAGAAGGCTTTTGGGAGAGATCCAAATATTAGTGCACCCGAAACCTTATTCCCAGCTCCTCCAACAATAGAAAAGAGGGATTCAATTTAGCTTGGACAAGGAGAGAAGATCTATTATAACATGGAAGAAATTCAAACACGATAGGAGAACAGAGCAACATTTCAAATTGCCATGATTGATTTAGCCTGACCCATTTCTTTCAAATACCAAGCTGACAGAACCAGTTGCAATACTTCATGGTGGGGTATGGAGGCAGGGCGTGGAGGAGAAGGCACTCGTTATGCCTTTGGAAATTTAGTCTCTCCATGCTTCATCCTGAGCTTCTGGCCTTCCTCCCTGTGGCAGGAGAAACCACCCCAGCTTTCACAACATTCCTGGTAAGGGCAATCACAAGGGTAAGCTACAAGCTTTCCAAATTAGCAGGGGCATTATCTTAAGCTTGGAGCCGGCATGCACAGTGAGGCTCATGCTCATTTCATCTAGTAGCCCTGCAGGAAGGTACTGATGCATGTGCACTGCCCAAGGCCTTCTTCAGGTAGAACAGTGTCTAAGGCTCTGGCAAGGACCAGGTGTTTTAGGTCTAGGCTCTGGGTGACTCATGGATCCTCTCGGCTTTGTTTTCCTCACATCTGCAATGGGGAAGGCATTACACAAATTTTGTGTTCTTTATAGAGCTACTCACACCTTCATTGATTCCACCTTGTGGTAGAACAGGGAGCACTGCAAAGTCCCAGCTGGCATAAGCTTATCTTTGGCAGAGCAGGTGGTAGGAAAACATGATGAGTGAGCAAACACATCATGTGGTATGGCGAGGACAGAGTAGGGCTGTGACTCTGGAAAGTCTCTGAATAGATCAGAGACAATAGGGCAGTGCACAATGCTGGCCTACCACCACTAGACAGCCACCAGATGAGGAAATCCTTTGACTCCTAGTGAACTTAATGAACACTCTCCAAAGGCAAGAAAGAATGGGAATAAATAAGATGATCATACTAATTTTGTTGTGGAATCCGTTATGATGACATTTTATTGAAACAGTCTGGGGGGTAAGAAGAGTGTCTCAACTTTAATGGCATTACATTCTCATGAAAGTCTATCTTAATTCAAGCATGGAGAGCTGGGCTCAGGTCCTACCTTGTCATTCTTATTGATGGGAAGGGAAGTGACACTTTTGGTTGCCTTCCAAGTTATCAATAATGCAAAACAATCATCAAGGCTTTTCCTTATATAATGCCACTTCGTTCCTCATCTCAACTATATTAGGTAGATAGAGATCAATATACAACTTTATGAATAAGGGACACATTTTCTCTTTCAAAGTCAGAGGTCATTGGCCACAGCATATGTTATCCCATTTAGACACAGACAGCAAAGCATGTTGTTGTGTTGCCTCCTTGTTCCCCAGTGATATACTTACATTATACTTTACAAAAACAGATAATCAAAGGAAGAAATTGACCAATAAATATGAAAGTGCAGCAAAAACCAAAATACTAATAATACTGAAAGTGAAATTTGAATTAAGTATAAATGATATTACAGAAGAAATAGCTAATCACAGGAATGTAGACACTGCAGCTTTACAAAAGACTCTAGAAATACAGATACAGGAAGTTAGTTAAAACAAACTTACTGACATAAATGAGGAAAGCAGTTGTCATGAAAAGGATGACTATATTCCAGAGGAAGTGACATCAACAAAGAGCTTCACATTCAAGAAACTCTCAGAGGTATTTCACAACATGGAAGGCACAAAGGATAAAGTGTTGAAAGCTGATCCAGACTTAGAAGGGAATATGAAAATTTGCCAAAGTTCAGAAAAGATGCTCCCTCTGTAATAAATTATATAACTAAAAGAAGGCAAGCATTCTTGATAGTATTTTCCCTCACAATGAAATGAAAACACTTTAATTTTCAATATTTTAAATTACAGGTATTAAATAAACATTAGTTTTACTACTACTTTTCATTTTCTCATACATTTATAGCTTACAGTAAAGAGTTTTTAATGTTTTGATAAAAATGTTTAAAGGTCACAGACCAATTATAATTTTTTCCCAAAGATTACTAAGGTGGTTTTGCATGATTTCAGCTTCTCAGTCATCTATACAGCCCTGTGCTATCATGCAAAGAAGGACTGCTTGTATTGGCACCTCCACATTAGCATGACTTTAATTTTACACATTGCTTTAACCCCAAACCATCCCCTTCTCCTACGTTCTTGAGTTACAGTGATTGGGACCTGGGGGTGGGGCAGTAAATGTGCCCTTCCTTTCCTACCTACTGCATGCCTTAAGCCATCACGGACACTTCTTCCCTCCCCCTGCTTCTAATTAGCTCTAAGTCCAGCTCAGTCTCTCTCCTAAACTTGGCTAGAATCTGGCTCTCTTCTCCATTCCTGCAGTTTGGCCTTATTTTAAGTCCGTATTGTCACTCTCTTGCAACTACTTCCTAAATGTTCTTCTATCCGCCCATCACTATTTCAAACTACAGTGCACCCTTCACACAAATGTCAGAGCTATTGATCTAGAAGACCAATCTGGTCATATCACTCTGCTTTGCAAAAACTACTATTGACTATTATCTTTAATGAGCCGAAACACTCAACATTTCTCAAATACTGCCCCTTAAAGGCCCTATCCATTTTCTCTGGATGATTCCTCTCTGGGCTGCTGCCTTCTCCCTCTCCTTTTCTGGGCTAACCCCACTTACACTTTAAGATCAATTACAAGTGTTTTCTATTCAGATGGAAGTCTTTCTGGTATTTTAGTTACTGTTTTTAATTTTAGTTATTGTTTATTTTTGTTCCTGCAGTTTCATAATGCTTTAGAATTCTACAACACATATATAATGGAATACATTTTTATAGCTATATTTCCCAGTAGACTGTAATTCCTCAGGATGAAGACCTTGCCTTAATCCAAGTTACAGTACAATAAGACGACAGTAACATTATCAACATTGGTAATACTCTTTATAATTAAAAAGAGGGAGTTTTTGATGGAACAAGAACAAAATAGCTGCATGTGCCCTTGGTGGACTTAATACTTTTATAAGAATGTGCTAGAAAACTTTCAATATAGATATATTTCTACTCAACTGCCAATCAGCGATGGACATTTTCCATGGGATAAATTTATTAATAGCTATAGGGTGTAAGTGCATATCTAAAGGTATTGTTTGAAATCTAAAAGTTAAGATAGCTTCTTCTAGACATCAGTGACTCCAGCAGATGCATTTAACTGATAGATACTTATGCAAAATTGTGTAATATTTTGGTGATAAGGAAGCACATTGAAGTATAAATACACCTCTCCAGGATCAGATGCTGGGTAGGCACCCCATTTCCATGAAAGACTCACCAAGGTCAATGGCTTCGACCTCCCTTTTCAGAAGATTCCCCTCTGAGAGCCCTCTATGAACAAGGTCTGACCCACGGCTCCTGCCCGGAGCATCCCAGGACATGTTTATGTGGTATAGGCAAAGGAAAAGCAGAGGAACGCATTCCTGTCTGTTGCTCAGAATATAAATCTGTCACTGGAGCCCTCCAAAGACAGTTTGGCTAAGGAATAATGAAGTGAGCGAACCTGCAGGTGACCAGGGATGACACAGAAAACTCCAAATAATTCAATATGATTAGGGAATTAGCAAGGATGGAGGTGAGCTGGTGAGAAGAGATGCATAAATTTCCCCTGGCGTAAATGAGCCGTGGATCAACTTAACCAGGGAAGGGAGGTAGCCATTCTCTAAAGCTGGCTCAGGTTTTAAAACCTCTGAGCAAATCCAAGGGATTGGCCTTTGTACATGAAGTCAGTGTGACAAAGGAGAGGGCTGTGCATGGAATCACAATCTGTCTGAAGTTTGGTCGGGAGCGTGTGTGTGGCTGCTGCTCATTCCCCTGGTCAGGGTGGCAGGCTGAGGGGAGAGAGAGGGCACTTCCTTGGTGGCTGAAGTTTCACTCTTAGCACTGCCCTAGGAATCCAAACCCCCCTTTCCACACACTAACTTTTATATTACAGGATTTGTTTTCCCCAGGACCAAATCACCAAAAATATTGCTGGTCATATTTGTATTAATAACAATGTTCCAAAAAACATATTTTTTTTTCATTTTAAAAGTACTTTCATTATCTCATTTGAGTCTCACAATAAGCCAGTAAAGTAGACAGGAAGATACGGTCAGCGCCAACTCTAAACTTTATTAAAATTGCCCTTTTTTTCCCCACAAAATACCATGTGTTCATCAAACAAACTTCAGAAGATACAAGTGAATGGTAAGAAAGAAATTTCAGTCACCTATAATCCCATCATAAATCTATGTAGCTTTCCATTTTATATACCACTTTAATAAGTTCCACACTCATATGTACTATTTCACAAGTTGCAACATATGGCTTTTTATTCCTAATTGTCAATTACGAAAATATTCCACATCAATAATTACACATTTACATAATTATTTTTAATAATGACATATACATACTGTATATATATTGATGCACTTGGACTTACTTAACCAATCCTGTAGTGTTGGACATTTAAACCACTTACCGTGTTAATCAGTGAACATTAATTAAACTATTAAAATTATTTTTATGTAAAAGTAAATAAAATCAGTTATCATTATATTATATATAAACATATAATTGAACAATTAGTAAAATAGTATTACATTAAATAAATACTTATGAATATTTAAAATAAGAACAAGGTTATCATCCTTAAAATCATTGTGCACATATCTGACTGCTGGGCTTTGTAAGTCAGGTGACTCTGGTATGGAAGCAGGCTTACCAGAGCCTACAGTTGATGGAAATGAACCTCAACAATATCTGTTCTCATCCTGAAATTGCAAACTGTCTCTCTTTGCTCCCACTATTGATCCTCCCTCTTACTCAACTGCAGCTGCCACTCAGCTTCTAACATTGGTGACACTAGTTCAAAAACCAATGTCTGAACTGTCACATAGTCCAGCGTTATGTTATACACTGATGTGTAAGGTGCAGTGCATGGGAGCTGGTCCTTGCCCTCAAATTGCATGCAGTTTAGCTGAGAATACAAACAGGTGAAGGAGGATTACGATGCAGTCTTTACATGCTGTGTGATTGTAGCAGGAAACCTCTAAGACAGATTGAAGACTTAGAGAAACTGCTCAGAGAGCTGATGGGGCATGTGGGCCACATCTGGAGTGATGACTATAAATTAGCCAGGACCTGGAGGGGGACTGAGGTTGGGACACTACAGGCAGAGGGAGCAATGTTCGCAGGAGTTCAAAAGACATGTAAGGATGACCTATTTATTGGAACTATCTTGTTCATTGCAGTTGCTTAGGAAACCCTGGCCAAGCATGGAAAGTTTCTTCCTCCATAGAAATATGTTGTGGGCACAAGACCTATGATGAGTCAATAAGACAGCTTCTAGCCATTGTAGGTTATTTGGGGTCCCTGCCCCCACATATGTGAAGATCTAAAGATATAATTTATCTTATCATCAGTCATGACACAAAAATAGCTGTGATGAGCAAGTTATGTATTTCTTTTTTTTTATTGAATGGTAACTATGTACATTAATGCACTTCTGGGGTACAGTGTGGGGTTTTCACATGCAATCTGAAATACTTCCATCAAACTGATCAACACAGCCTTCATGTCATTTTCTCAGTTATTGTTTTAA
>CAUYQV010070966.1:0-71288 GCA_963574575.1 Galagoides demidoff | reverse complement strand
TAGAAACTTGAAATATGCCCAAATGATTGGGTTTGCATGCTCTTATATCTCTACATTAACCATAGCAACATGCTTAGGCCAGTTTGCTGGATAAATCTGGGAGCCCCCGGCACCCACCCAACTCCACCATGGTTTGACTAGCGGGATATGTTGCAAGACCTTTAAAATCACTGGTATTAAAAGAATCTAGATGGACTAATATGAACTATGTCCAACATTTATATTATACACGCATAGATATAATATCTATTGTATTGCATGTAGTTGACTGCTTGGACAGCCTGCATTCCATCCAACCCCTCTCCATCAGGATCCACTCTCCTATGTTTTTTCAACTTGAGAGTCAGCAGAAAAAGTCTCTAAATTGGAACATTTTCCAGGGACTTGAGTAAGCACTGACCGAGCTGACACTGAGAGAATCCTGTAAGAGGCTCTCCCACTACTTTCCCTATTCTCTGTTTGTTTTATACTCATTTATATGTAATCAATGCAGGGATCCAGGGAGTAAAGCTCCTTTTGTCCTGAGAAACGAATATTCATTCCCACTTTTCTGGGATTGAGTGAAAAAAATCACCAATATATTTTCTCCTTATCAAGGACTTTAATTCAGAAGTTCTGGTCATAGATTTGATATTTGACCTAAATTAAGTACTTTTTTGGAGAAAAAAAATGAGATGTTCTTTACTGACATTTCAGGTTCTAGAACTCATCTTTAAGCCCTCTTAAGGTTTATTTCAACTGTTGAATTCTCTATTTGTGGACTAAATGCTTTTATCTTCCTGTCGTTAAGATGAGGGCCTTGTACACCCCCGCCCCTAAAAGGCACAGTCTCATCCTTAAAGGTGCTTACAGTTTAAAACATAATACATAGGAAAGATAGGCTTCTGATAAGTTTACTTTTCCAGCTTCCATTGTTGCTATAAACATCTACACATAAATCAGTATTTCCTATTATTTGGTTGTCACTGACATTTCTTTATTCTAAGAGAAAAGTTAGAGATTTATTTATAATCAGAACAGGCTTTAGGGGGAAAACAATCTCTAAACTGATGTTCAAAGATTAGAGAAATAAGTTTGAGGAGGAGGTCAACCAGGAGAACAAAAAAGTATAGATGATGCTTGGCAATCACAGGATACTGAAAGATGCCTCAGATACTTCCAGGTTTTTCACTCTCAGCACTACCAGGTCTCTAAATATGAATTTTAAGAATAGATCAACTTGTACCCAAATCAGACAATCATCTCTGCTATTTCATAAGTGCAGCCATCATCAAAAATTCCAAAAATATTTTGTTGACACAAAAACACTGCTTCACATATACGCTGACCTCTCAGCCAGCTTTTATTGCCAGCATTAAAATAAATACATTTATCATTCAGCCACACACTGTGAAATTTTCCCATCACTTGGTTTTCTCATTTTCCAGGGCAAACTTTTCAATACCTGAGGGAAAACAATTGAAGTAGAACTGTACCAAAGTGCATTTCCTATGTGATGCAGCAGAAATAATGGTCAATGAAATTATTCTGTTAGTAGCGCCTGGGAAGCCAAGCTGAATACTCTGTTCTTTCAGAGGGTATTTGACATTTGTTCTTTCCTTTCTTTTTATTTTTTTCCAGTCCTGGCCCCTCCATTCTCTGTTTTATTCCTTAGTGCATAATTATTCTAAAAATATACATGATCTAAAATTATTTCCAAATATTTGCCCAGACACAGGCATGAAAGGATATTTAATAATCACCTCTGAGAGCATAGCTGGTCCTGTATCTAACTATTTGGTTGGTGAGGTTTATTTGCTTCCCTCTCGGTCTCCCCATGGTCCACCAAACACTGACTGTGGACTCCCTTCGGGGCACAACACGGCTAAGATACAGACTTCAGTTTTTCTATCTTCTTATCTTTATGTTCTTCCACAATTCTCAAGTTTTTATTTAAAGATCTCCTATTGCTTAAATCAGGAAGGCAACATCAATTCTTTCCACTTCAGTGTGATATGTAAGCTAGAGAGTTGCACCTTTTCAGATGTTCTCTGTAAGGAAGCCTTTCCTGAAGGCTACAGCAGAGCTCTGCACTTATTTCCCCTGCTTATAAACATTTACTGCCACAGACTAGGTAATGTGTCCTTGCCTCCTGAAACATGTGGCATAAGATCTGGGAATAGATGGCAGGTAGAAGCAGGAAGAGCCTTGAGAAAACTATCTGTGGAAGCCTGATAGGTTTCTGGGACATTGTCAGGAAAGCAAAGAAAATGCTGTTGGCATCTAGAGGAAAGGAGACACTTATAATGTAATGGTGGAAAGTTTAGCAAAATTGATGCTTGTAGGAATACACACATAAAACAAAATATTCCTAAAAATTCAACATTTAAGCTAAGTGGAGTTCCAGGCAGAGAGTTGAAAGTACTACATGCCTTCTTCTGGCTGCTTATAATAAAGCATAAGAGGAAAGGAATAAACTAAAGAACTTAGCATTAATCTATCGAAGTAGAAATTATTGCATTGATAAGGGCGGAACTAGAGCAGTCTATTTAGCCAACAAAATGTTCTCAACGTAGTAAAATGACTAAAGTGAGATAAAGTCCTTTGTTAATACATAGAAAAAATATAAATGCTTTGTAGAACCTTTCACAAAGACAAAAGGTCCTTGAGGATCTTAAGGGCATGAATGACATATACTCCCTATTACATATTAGGGCTTGTAAAACATCAGGGCTCAGCAACATCACAGGGGGCCTAACACAGCAAAAAGGACTTTGCAGATTTGATTATGTTAAATATTTGAGAAGCAGAGGTTATTTAGGGTTAGAATGGACTCAAGGTAACCACAAGAGTCCTCATAAGGAAAAGAGAACTGAGGAGATTCAAAGTTAGCGAAAGAAACATGGAAATTAAAGCAGAATTTGGAGTGGCATGGAACCACAAGCCAAGGAATGTGGGTGAGGAAAAAGATCAGTCTCCAGACCCCCCAGAAGGAACACAGCCATGATTTTGCATTGTTTTCAGATCAGTAAATTAGTGGCAAGTTGTTGCAGCCACAATATAAAACTGATTTGGGCCCCAGGAAGAGAAGGGCCTATCTCAAAGAGATATGTGGGTATAGATTTTGTCTAATGTAGGTTTCAATTTGATACCGTACAAAACCCCACATTTAAAAAAGAGTCGTTCTGACAAATAAAATAAAAAAGAGGCCTTTGGATTTTGAGCTATTATGGACAGGAAACAGGTTGAAAAAGTTTCTAATTTATACACATATACACCATCCACTTTCCTATAAAAAAAGAATGATTGCCAAGGCCAAGAGACATCAAAGGAAGCTCTAGAGAGCAGTGTTAACCCCTAGTCAGGGACCTGACAATGTCCACCCACCTGGTTAGCAGGACTGCCATCAACCAGTGACTCCTGTGAGTCTCCATTCTAGCTCCTTGAATTAGAATATCTGTATTGGTTCTCATCTCTCTCTTTAATTCATAAGTATATACAGATGAACAACTGTGATAGTTAAGGAAACATGAATAGCTTTATTCACTTGTGCATATGATATAAATAAAAGAACTTAGAACTTGAGCCTGAGACTGTAGCTATTTAAAAAAAAAAAAAAGAGGTGGAGAAGTCCTGGAGAAGGGAGTGTGTATAATTTGCCTATGGGAGGGATAGGAATTGTGGAGAAAGGACAGACTGCCTGCATCTCTCAAAATGGCTGCACCAGTATCTTCCACCACAGACGAAATTCTACAGTGTAACCTTGACAATTTTCCCACTGAAAAGAAGTCCCTGCTCTGTGAATCTGGGCAAAATTGAGACTCCTGTACCAAAAGAGTAAGGAAAACTCCATCTTGTTTTCTGGAATATTTGCTAGTACTCTGCCTTAACATATAAATTGACTGCCACGCTTTGAGGAAGCTCCAATGAGCCCAGGTGGAGAGATGACATAGGTGAGGCCTGAGACTGCATGAACAGAAAGAGGTCTTGCCAGCCCCCAGATGCTCCAGCCACTCTCTGACTGTGTCTACCTGGCTGTTTCCAAGCATAACCAAAATTCCTGATCCATAGAAACAACCAAAACAGTAACAATAACGAAAAACATGAGAGTTACAAATTACTATTTTTTTCTTCCATCACTAAGTTGCAAGAAAATCTGTTTTGCATCTGAAACAAACAAGTCCCTTCTCACATATCTTCAAAACAAGAAAAGACCGGTTTCATACATTGGTGGTGAGTTAATTCATCTCATACTTTACTTGTACTAGAAAACCTTCTCCAAATATCACAGGAGCATTCTTTGGTCACTTCACCTTATTTAGTAAACTATGAAATTTTCCCTGGAGATCGTGTCTATTATGCTGGGTATGAAATTCTCAAGGAGAAGGGCCATTCAAGTTCATGTCTCTTGCAGTGAAAAGCACAAAGAGTATGTCCAGAATCATGCCTGACTTAAGAGGGTGCAAAACACTTGAAAGAGAAAAATATTACAGGTGTTAGCTAAGGACATAGTGTTGATTAGGCTAAGGCATTTGGAGGGCCTGTTGGTCAAAGTCCAGTCCCTCATATCCTGGTAACGACTCGGTGGTTTAAACAGAATGCTGAGCCCCTGGTAGCTCAGGGTTAACATTCTGGAGAACCTGTTTGAGCAAAGTCCAGGCCTTACCCCCATCTCTACATCCTCCACCCCCCAACCCCTGCACTACAAAAGCATTATAATCATCAGAAGGTAAAGGAGTGTTACTAAGATTTCTATCCACTGAGCCATGCCAAAGTATCAATGGAAATCACCAGAGTGAGGTAAGAAGGTTAAAAGTGACACCCTTTCTTTGTTTAAATGTAGGACAACAATGTAACCTTCATGATTTTTTCCCTTTGTATTTCCCAACTGATTTTTTTAGGTGACCGTTGTGTTTAGTTCCCTTATTCCCAGCATCAGCCTTTCAACACATTTTGGGCAGCCTTCTGAGGGCAGCACTTGCTAGCCACTCCTCATACTAGTAACAGTGTGTGCTTCTCCAGGCCCTCATTGGTTATTCCATCCAGGGCAACTGAGTCTGAGTTTTCTCTCATGCTGTCACCTTCAGTCACAGACCATTACAGGGTCCTCTGGCCACCACAAAATATGATTCATAATGCTTGGGTATGGGCACTCATTTGGAAGGAGCAAGAAACTGCTGATCTTACAGTAAACCTTCTGGTCAGGGGGAAGATTAAATTTTAAAGTTTCTATGGGACCAAGGTGAGACCCCTCACTGGGACAGCACCACATACAGAGTATAGGAGTGTACTCAAGCCTGGAGGCTGAGCTGATGGCACACAGCACAGAAGAAAAAAATAGTCTCTGAGGAAGACTGAACTTTTACCTCCTTAAAAGCATTCCTTAGGAGGTGAAAAAAATTAGAGAAGTCTAAATGTTCTTTGGAAAAGTAGAAAGTTTAACTAATCAGGGAAGATAGAAAGGTTAATGTTTTTGAAATACCCTTGGGTACAGTTATTCAGCCAGAGAATGTGGAACATCTATCTTCTGGATTATCTGAAGAACAAATACATTAGCTACGTCCCAGTACTCAGGGAGGGTTAATTCTAATGCATAAAGCCAACAAAAGTTTACAAGAAACTAAAATGAATCTAGAAAATAGCCAAGTGTTGAAAAGGAAAATCACACCTGGTGCAGGAGGAGACAATGGCCCAGAAGCTGGCTCACGCGCAGCATGGTGGGGAAGGCAGAGCACACTTTATTTCCTGCCTGCACGACAGCCAGTTCCTTCTCTTCTGCCCTAATGGAAGAGCCCATCTTTCTCCAGTTATTCAGCTCCTCATTCTCATACATAGCAAGGGGTAGAAAGTATGAAATATAATTCTGAGACATTATGGAGAAATATTGGAGAAGTGAAGGTGGAATACGTATGCTTCCGAGAAAGATGCACTTCTCTGGGGACGAGAGAGACTCTCATGAGGATAGTCCCAGTTTCCATTTGTACTTTGGACATTGTCCTGTGAGTTCAGGTGCACAGAGCACTGCAGTCCTGATGGGATGGGATGGAAAGCCACAGGACACCAAAGAGAAGCTGCCCCCAGCTCCCGATTTCATGGAGCTGGAGCCAAATGTGAGATCACTCACTTTAGTACCTAGTAGCTGTGATGTTCAGCCCAGGGCCGCAGCACACTAGTTTGCCAAGAGAGGCTCTTGTAGGCTGCAGATCATTAACTAAATTATTTTCATAATAAATTTAAAGCAAAGTAAGCATATTCTTTTATTTTTTTTTTTTGATCAACATAATTTAAATGTGCTGTGGAAGTTTAACTATAGGGTCAATTGTGCCGTGAGATACAGAAGGTTGAAAAACACAGCTCTATAGTATGAGAAAAGCAAACCTTAGTTATTTAACAGATTCTATAGTACTGGCAGTCAAAGGCATCCTAATAACTACAGACCTGCTAGGTCACTGGATAAAGTGAAATAAACCAGGCACAGAAAGCCAAATGCCACAGGATTTCACTCCCACGGGAAATGTGGGTCTTACAGAAGCAGAGGAGACGGGTGGTCCCCAGAGGCTGGGGGCAGGTGGAAGGTTGGGGGAACGTTGGCTAAAGTACAGAGAATTTCAGTTAGACAAGGTTCAAGAGATCCATTGTACAACATGGTGATGAGAGTTAACAATTTGTTCATGAAAACTGCTAAGAGTGAAGGGAAGTGTTCTCACCATAAACATTATAACTGTAGGATTATGGGAGGTGAGTAGGTCTAGTGAGTAGCTCTAAATATATCACAGATGGTAAATAAATTTTATCTGTCAATAAAAATAGATGAATACAGAAGTCCTCACTGAGGAGGTGCCCCTAAGTTGAGATAGGAGGAAGGCAGACTCTGCAGTCACAGGTTTGGGTGAAGAAGGTTTGAACCAAGAGAACTCGAGTGCCAAGCCTCTAGGTTGGTGCTTTAGTAAGAACTTGGTTGCATGTGGGCTGGTAATTGATTTATTGCCTCTCACCCCCAAATCATCCCCTATTCTGTGATAAAGGAACTAGAGTCTATGTATTACTTTTTTGCCAAGTGACATTTTATTAAGCTGGCTACATCCAGAGTGGCTGCTGGAGGAACACAGGGTGAATGGGCTTCTTGCTGATTCTCTGGTGCTCCTCTCAGCAACTTCCCAACACGTCTGTTTGTGCATTTGTGTGTGGATATGTGTGGTCTCTGCAGAGACAGGCTCATGTGCAGTGTCTGCAGTGACTGTGGCCAGCAGCCCATGGCACCTCCCAATGGGCAGTTTCCTCAAAAACTTACAGGGTGAGTTACCAGTATTCTGGTCCATGCCAGGAAGTTCCGCAAACTCCTCATCTACCCAATCAGCCATGCCTACATCCTGTTAAGGAGGCCTGGGTATCACCCTATCTTCATTCCTGTTGCCATTTAATGTTAACTTGAGCTTTACACAAGAACATCAGAGTAGGTGATTCTAAACTGTACTGATTTTGAGAGTATCATTATATATAACGCAAGCAGTAAACAGTAGAAAGTGAAAAAGAAAAAAAAATGGAAATGCCAGGTGATATTTTCCCCTCTATAAAACCTTCATGAAAGTCAGTAACCTTGATTAGATCTCATTCCTAGAGCCACGTCTTGCATGGCTGGGACAGAAAAGTGGAGAAGGAAGCACAGTCGGTGAAGCAGCAGCCTGCGGCCACTAGTTTACAGATCCTCCACTCTCTACTCCAGTGCAACTCGGAGTTGAGATGGGAACGAGATGAACTTAGGGGTGTGCCGATGGGAATGAGATGCATTTTGTATGAAATTGGTAATAAACTTCCATTGAAGACTTGTGGATCAAAACAATTAATAATAAAAACACTGCATAGAATGAAACTAATAAATGTAATCAGGATGTTTACATTTTTTGGCATAGGGACATCATTCTATGAGGACTGGGAACCACATGTGAGTTAGTGTCATCTTTCCTATAAATGGCCTGCATATTTTTCTACATATTGCCTCTCCTAAAAATACATCTGAGCTTATTTCTTGATAGTGTTTTCATATTTACCTCCTTACGTTTGAAGGCTGATACAGATGTGTTCTATCAACAATCATATTTTGATGGTCAATTACAAGGAAACAGGATTTTCTTCATAAACTTTTAAACACAGGTCACTGGTTAAATATATAATAGTTCATTTTATAGGTCAAGAAAAATTTAAGTGTTTCAAGAATCGTATGCCTGGGCGTTCTGTACATCAGCCCAAAAAACTCACTAAATATCAACTACATCAGACTGAAAGAGTTCAGAGCTTTTATGTCATAATATTTAAACTTTACCAATGCAGTTGTACATTAATTCAGTTCTTTTTCACTAAACAGGATTTAATGAGCTGTGAATTTAGCTTAAAAGCTAAAACATTTACCTTATAATTTTATTATTTCCATTTTCCACAGCTAAGCATGGAAACCAGAAATAGTCCCCTTTTTTAAAAAATTTTATTGGATAAAATGAGAGGGGACTAACATTTATTTTAATTGCTTCCCTTTATGCATTCGTGCACGTAATGAGCACTTATGGAATGCCCACCCTGATTCAGGGAAGTCAGCAAAATGTGTTTTTGGTCAGATGTTATAAGTTCTATGAAAAAAATTAATCAGCTGAAAGGACATGTATTAAGGGAAGGGCTGAGAAAGGGAAGGGAAGGGAAGGATACTTAAATAAATAATGTCATGGGAGGCTTTATGGAGGCAATCTTTGAACAGAGACACAAAGGAAAGTAGGGAGCAGCGCACATGTGGCAGGGAGAAAGTGGCAATGGATAGCAAGAGCACAATCCTTAGAGGGTGCGTGTCCCTGCTGGGCTAGGAACAGAAAGTATTCTGGAGCCCAATGAACCAGGCAGAGAGTGGAAGCAGACAAGGTCAAAGACCTAGCATGGAAAACCAAACCATTCAGAACACTGTGGGCACTCGTAATGATGTTGGCTTTTACTGAGATACAAAGGCATCAGAGTATTTGGTACAGAACAGTTATGACATGATGTCACTATACATTAAAGGATCCCACCGTCTTCCGGGCAAACAGACTTTGGTAAAGTGCCTGGGGGGAGGGTAAGACCAAGAGCGAAGGAACATTACTGAGGTGTTTATTATCACCAGGTGAAAAATAATAATGTCTTATTCATGGAAATAGCAATGAAGAGGTTGAATGAACAATGCAGGACATCATTTGTAGGTAACGCTAGTAGTATTTACACAAGTATTAGTTGTATTATATAAGGTGGAAAAGGAGTCAGGGGTGACTCAAAGAGTTTAGTCTGAGAAAATAGATTCAGTATTGCTCATGTTGGGGAAACATGTATGGGTAGAGCTGAGAAGGGGTGTTGCTCATGGGTCTGCTTTGGGACATGAGAAATTTGAAGTGTGATTCAGACGTCCAAGCAGAGGTGTTGAGTATTCAGTTGGAAGTAAGAGTGTAAAGTTCAGGGGAGTGTTTCAGGATAAACATTTGGAAATATCAGCATGTAGACTATATTTAGAGCTATGAGACTAGATGAGTCACTGAGATAGTGTTGATAAAATCCATCAGGTGTCACCAATTCTGTTAAGTCCTTCCCCATTTAATACTCATATTAATTTTTCAAGGAAAAAAAAGCAACAGCAGCAAAAAGAGGTTTAGTAAGCTTCCACAGTCACATAAGGAGTCCATGGAAGGTGGGATATTTAATTTGAAGTAGAATCTATTCTTCCTATGCAGTATAAACACGCTGCATTTTTCTTTGAAGGCACTGAATGTTATCTCCTGCCTGGTGGGAGAAAAGTCACTAGTAATTAGGTGTAAAAATCACCAGTCATCCATTGCTGATTGCCCTGCCTTCTGCTATCCTAACTCACTGAAGTTTCCTCCAATTTTAGGAAATGTTGGCACCCTATCATCCTATCTCTCTGTTATTCTCCAAACCTTGCCATCCTTGCTTAGAGATAATTAGAAATAATTACCTATTGCTTCACTAGGGGAAGCTATCAGTAATCCAGATACAGATCTCAATGCAGGGGCAGCATTTTTGGAAACTTATTATAGTGAATGGCAATTTAAAACAGACCTAAGCTCATCACATCGAACAATATCAGTTCTGTCCTAGAGCTTGTACTTTATCATTAAGGATCAGAGGTAACAAAGAGATTTGTTTCCATCTTGTAGTCCTGGCATCTTTTGTAAATACAAACACAGATACAGATGTATGCTATTTTAACACAAGCATTTATAAAAATCAGTTGCTACTTTGTAATTTTATCACGGCAATAAGTCTATAAGCTTTGAAGATTCAAACGATTCTTGACACATGCCACAAAAAGACCTTGGTAATATAAAGTTATAAAATAACTGATCATAAGCTTTTAGAAATTTAATTTTACAGGGATAAATGAAAGTATCATTTAAAGATTGCTTTGAAATGAATCTCTGGTTATAAATGTGATTTTAAATGTAAACTTAAAAATATCGTATCTGAACATTTTATCCTTTTATACTTTACTAAAGGAAGGAAATTATGTATTATAAACAACCCTGTCTAATGTAGAGTGCATTAGCTCCTGTTAATATATCATGCTTTGCCACAGTAACACGTCCTTAGTAAAGTTCTCCAGTTGTCATATATTCTAAAGAAATATATGAGGAATATTTAGGAATATTCTAAAGGAAAAGCTGAATTCAAAAGAGAAAAAGTTAAAAAAAAGACTTATAAGTCACAAAGAAAATTTAATAAAATACTCTTTTGTCTTCATAAAATGAGTCACTGTCTAAGTTCTAGTTATCTGTACTTAAATATTTCATGTTAATATAGTAATAGCAGATTTGGTGAAAAAAAAAGAAACATAAAAAATAAGTTGTTTCCTTGACACGAAAACAATGTTTTATATACTGTTAATTCAGAAAATAAGCCAGTGAGAAAAGCATATGAAGCACGTTTGCGAGTTGCAGTTATCTATCCAATATCCTTAGAAATTAAGGTATCAACACACCTATCTCAGCGTGTTCCCATACTTCCTGCAGCAGGTGAGCCTGTGACAGTTGGGGCCAAGGAGATCTAAGTAAAAGTTGCTGAGTGGGGATTCCTCTGGTGCTAACCAAAAATAAAAAATAAAAAACAACCAAAACAACAACAACAAACCCCCTAGCTTGCGCATGCCTTTGTACATTTTACCATTTTGTTCATGCTCGTCTTCCAGTGTGGAATGAAGATGCTGGCTGCAGAAGAAACAGCCTCCTGAGACCACGAGGCAAGGAACATAAGGACGGAGTTAGCCTCGTTCCCTCCAGGCCAAGGAGGCGGATTAACAATGGAGCTTTGTCCCTGATGGCATGATGGAGCCATGCCATCCCAGCACTACATATTTCCAGACTTTTTAAATTTTTAAATTTTTATTTCTTAGAAACAGAGTCTTAACTTGTTGCTCAGGCTAGAGTGCAATGGCCTGATCATAGCTCACTGTAAACTTGAATGCCTGAGCTCAAGTGATCCTGCCAACTTAAATTCTTGAGTAGCTGAGAGTACGTGCTAGCATGACCATGCCCCACTAACTTTGAGAAAGAAAAAAAAAATATATATATATATACACACACACACACACACACAAATGAGGGTCTTACTCTGTTGCCTAGACTAGTCTCACACTCCTGGCCTAAAGTGATCCTCCCACCTCTGCCTCCCAAAGTGTTGATATTACAGGTGTTAGCCACTGTGCTGGGCCCAGACTTCTTTTTCAATGAGAAAAAATAAAGTTTTTCATTTTTTTAGTCATTTTTCTATCAGTTTGGTTTATTGCTTATAGCTACATACTCATAACTGATATAATCCACATTGAAGAGTCCCCAGTTTTGCAACAGAATTAAGCAAATTTATTTAAGTCATATCATCATGATTATTCATATCTTCTAGATTATATTTCCTGGAGGGCACATGCCATTTGTTTAGCCCCAGTGCAGAGTAGCTCTTTAAGAACCGATTGGAGGGTAATGTGATAAATGAAGTGATGAATAATTTCTAATAAAAGAATGCCTAAGGCTTTCAGAAAAAAATGTTTCAAGGTCAGGGAAAATTATGCGGAAATATTTCTAACAAAGGAATTCTTTCTGGTCTTAGTAATGAAAGACGTCAAATTTCTAGAAAATCTATATCTAGGAAATTTAAAAAGTCATACATAACCCGTTCAATGGTTAGCAGCCACTGAATAACAGTGAATAACCAAAGTTCTTTTGTTGTTGGTTTTGACATGAGAGAATTGGACATGCTTAAAAGTCACTGGGAAATAGCCAGTTAAGAGAAAAAAGGATGTTTAAAATATCACTAGGATCCTTCCCAATGACTTCTAAGCAGAATCAATGACGTAAACCATGGCAAAAGCAGCTCAGTAGAGCTAAACAACTCCTGCTAATGACCTGCAACTCCTGCAACTCTATTCCAATAGGGCTGAACAACTTCCACTCACGACCGCCCTGGCCTTTTTTAGGCTATTCCTTTAATTTTTTAATATTTAACATAGTCCCCCTTCCCTCTCTCCTTACAAGCTATTAGGGGTCATTATGAAATTGTTAGAAACACACAAAAGTTAAGAAATGTAAACTCTGGCAGATAGAAACGAATGAACCCTCCCAGCCACACCGAAAAGCTGAGCACGTGGAAACTTCCACCCATGAACTGGAAAGGATGCTGTCGGCTACATCTCTTGGAAGTGAAATAATGGACCGTAATGCGGTCTGTCTGGAACTCCTGTAGTGACCTACATACACCTTCTATCATCTCTCCTCTGAATTTCTACAACAGCCTCCCAGCTGTTCCCTCTGCCTCTGTTACAGTTGGTTCACCAAATCCGTTCAATAGTCTGCCCCAGAGTTTTGTGGAGAGCAATTCAGAACATGTGCACACCTCAGATTAAACACCTTTCCGTGTTCCTTCTCTGTCTACACCCTGAGACTAACGTTCTTTAAAGGGTCTTCGAGACCCTTTGTGAGCTTGCCTCTCACCTGCTCAGCACCTCTGGGATTGCCCTTCGCCTTTTGTGTTTTAATCAGAGGAACTCTTAAATTTCAATTAATTTTGCTTGTCCTTAATATGCTCCCTCTTGTCAGCGTTTCCTTTCCTGCTTGCTGTACTTCCCCTTTTCTGCCAGTAGCCAGACCAGCTCCCACTCCCCCTTTACATCACAGTTCAGCATCACTGTTTCTCCATGAGATTCTTCACTGACGTCACGTCACTGAGTCTCTTAAATTCTGTCTGTTCTCCCATCTATGCCTTTCATTCCGAGAGCAGTCTCAACGGTTCTCATTTCATAAGTCCTTTGAAGGTAAGTTAAATAATTTATCATGCTATCTATTCCCCTTTTCAGAGACAATGTTTGCTCTGTCTTTTAACCCCAGTGACAGCCTAGTAACTGGTACAGATATGGTAAGAAATATTTGTTGAATTAAATTGTCTGTGGTTTCCTCAGGTATCTTTCTTTTTAGATGTTTCTATGGTTCTAACTCAAAGGACAAAAAGACAAAAAGTACCAAAAGATGTTTCAATCACTTTCTTGATCTCCAACTTTTAAACTTTTTTTTTTTTTCCTGTATTTTCATTGAAACTCTGCTGGGAAAAACAACGTGGAGTATCCAGACACACAATGGGTTGAAATGATATGGACATATTTCTAAATTTCATTCAGATAAAGAATATGGCTCAAGAAGCTTTTGAGAATTTTGGCTGCTTATAAGGGAAATATGGTGATAAAAATAGACATTTTCTTCAAAATTCAAGAACAGAAATGAATACCTGGCATTCCGGATATTACAAGGAAAAGGAATAAATAATAAGGAAAAAAAAATAAAACCTTCAGTGGCAACAGTGGGAGGGAAGAATAAGAATTCTATCAGGGTCTTCCAAATTAGGAGGAATGGGTGGTGCCTGTGGCTGTCAAAGGAGTAGGGCACCAGCCTCATATGCTGGAGGTGGCGGGTTCAAATCCAGCCCTGGACAAAAACTGCAAATAAAACAAACAAACAAAAAAAAAAAACACCAAACAAAAAACAAATTGGGAGGAATGAAATGGAAGCATGGCATATATACACTAGCCAAATGTTCTGTATGTATATGCATAGTTCAATAGAGTGATATTTCTGTTGTTATATAGAATTTATTTCTAAAATGTATTCTGTAAATTGAAATAAATTTGGATGTATTTGTCACAGGCACCATGATGAAAAGCTGACCTCACAGAAGCAGAGAGGAGAATGGTGATGACTAGAGGCTGAGGTGATTAGTAGGGACGGGGCTCTGGGGAGATGCCAAGGAACACACCTTTCCAGTTCACTCGGAGCAATAAGCTCAAGAGAGCTACTGTGCAACACGGTGACCACAGGTAATGATGATAGACTGTATTCTTCAGAAATGCTAAGGATGAGTGGTATTTTTTTTTTTCAAATTGTAAAACGAAGGCCTAGTAGAACCTAAATTTCAAGTACTCCTGGCATGAAGTTCCCCCAAATCTCATTGATTTATACACTTGCTATTCTTTTTTTTTTATACGGTTATGATAAATAACTTAAAAATTGAGTCTATCACACAGGTGATGAATAAGGTCATTTTTCATTTATAATGGAAAGTCTGTCTTTCTTGAGGTTATATGGCGCATAGGTAAAAGCCAAACTTACTCCTAACATGAATGATGGGTCGCTAAAGGGTCTGTTTGTCACAGTTCGTCTGCTGCAAACAAGATGGCTACACAGCTTAGGGCCCATCCATTTGTTTACAGAGACAGATTAATTTTTCCATCTTTTATTTCTCTTCGGTACCTTAGTTTACAAATGACAGGGGGCAAAGTCTTGTTAAAACACAATTATAGGTAAACATACACAATAATTGAAAATGTGAAAGTCTTACTAAAATACAGATGGAACGTGGACACGTTCATGATCTCACGGTCTCGGTTATTTCACAGAGCAAATACAAGAAGTTTTAAAGATGAATAAAGAACAGAGATTCGTGGGAAAATATCAAAATTCGACAGAAGGTAAAACCTTTAGGAATTATTTTCAGCTTACCATCATTTTTTCAGGTGAATAAGTCCTGACTAGTGCAAGGTGGTAAGCACTCAACTGGCGGAGGTGTCTCCCGGTTAGAGAGTGCTTTGAATTTTATTAGCATAACTACTGGGAAAAGGTCTTCTGCTTTTGGATTGCTAAATGCTTTTTCAAATAGATGAGACCATCTACAATGACTGGTAGCAGAACAACATGAGTATCATCAGAATTCTTATATTTCTTATGTGAAAGAACATCCTCCAGAGAAGTAGACCTAAGGAATTTATTTTAAAGAGGATCAGCCTAAGGAGCTAGCCGACTTATGTATTACAAAAGAATATCTTAAATGACACATCAGAAAATGTAGTTGCTTTGGGTGTCAATTGAGATATTAGCAATTATCATAATTGAGCATATTTTCAAATATAAATATAAATCGGACATCAGTTGCCATTTACTTGGCTTATAATGGGAAACACTTTTAATAACACATTAGAAAAAAATCATTAACTGGAGATTGATTTACCAAGGGACAATAATAAAAATTTATGAGTGAACGCAAGCAGATTTATATTTGCAATCTCAAAGCTTTTTGTATTTCCTCATAAATAAAATCTGGAATTGTAGTGTTTCTCAATGGGGACATGAATGGCATTTTTTGAAGAACAATTGTTTCCTTCCTGGGACTGGCAATATGTTAAGACTTTTGATATCCCGCATTAAAAAATCAAAAACATCTTCCGCATTTATCCCCTCCCCAAACACTCACACAGCGCCTACTCCTAAATAATCTGGGTTTTGCAGAAGGGAATGTCCACTTCCTTGAGAAGTGTTGTTGAAATCTAAAGATAGAGGAATGAGCTTCCAAGCAAACAGTCCTCAGTTGTCTTTAAATTATTAATTTGCTATAGTAATGTACACAATTTAAACCAAAAAGAATAGATAAACTAAGGACTCAGTATTATTAATCCATTTACTTCCAATAAGAATTTTTGAAAGGAAAATATGACATTAGTATTTTTAAAAATAAAAAATGTACATGTAATATATTTGAGAGAAAGATGAATTATACATTGGATCTTTAGAAAAACAAAAAAGAATCTATTTTTAATGTAATACTTATATCTATAGTTTTTCTTCAAGGACAATATCTGTATCTCATTTTAATGTATCTGTATTGTATTTTAAAACATTACTGATATAGGATTCTCACAGTCAGGGCTGGACAGAGATCCCCCATTTTTCTAGGCCTAAATCGGCTTGGAAATCAGTGTCATCACAGAACACATTTCTAAGCACAAACAGGCTCTTTTCAGGCCAAATTCTCTGGACACACACTCATAAAGCTCATAAAAGACTGGCCTGACCACTCCATCCCAGAAGCAAAGATTGCAAGGACTTCTGCCCACAGGCCCCTGGTACCAAACAGTTGTGACACATTCCAGACATATATTCTATCCCCCCAAAACTCCCTCCCCTCAGGACAGGAAAAGCAGTAAATAAACCCCTAGACAGAAAACCCAGGTGGGCTTCCTCCTCTAGCTCCCCCTTTGCTGCAGAGGAGGCCTCCTTACCTATTAATAAAATCTGCCCTTTTAGGCCAGGTGTGATGGCTTATGCCTGTAATCCTAGCACTCTGAGAGGCGGAGGCAGGTGGATCGCCAGAGCTCACAGGTTTGAGACCAGCCTGAGCCAGAGAGAGACCCTGTCTCTAAAAATAACCAGGAGTTGTGATGGGTGCCTGTAGTCCCTGCCACTTGGAAGGCTGAGTCCAAAAGTTGGAGGTTGCAGTAAGCAATGATATCACAGCACCCTACTGAGGGAGACAAAGTAAGACTCCTTATCAAAAAAAAAAAAAAAAAAAAAGTCTGTCCTATGCTTCTTTTAATGGTCTGTGGATTCATTCCTCAAATCTTTAATACCAAAAACTTGGCCGAGTGATTCTGGTTATATTACAATGGGAGTATATCTCTACCTTATTTAAAATAAACTTTGATCATATTGAGAATATATTCAGTACCTCCTATAAGAGAAATATGCATCATTAAATTATCGGTGTTGATTCACCTATTTATTTTACTTCAAAGCCAACAGATTTGCTGGGAATCATAGTTCACACTTGTAATCCTAGCTACTACAGAAGCTGAGGTGGGAGGGTTGCCTGAGCCCAGAATTCCAAGCTTCTGTTAGCTATGATCACACCACTGCTTTCTGCCTGGGTGACAAAGAGAGACTCTCTGTCAAAAAAAAAAAAAAAATCCAGAGGGATTAATATTATAATGTTGTATGAAATATTTAGTTCTTCTTTAAGACAATATTTTAAAATACTCAAATACCGAATATTAAATCTTCAGTCTGGTGTCTTGCGATGTACACAGTATATAAGTTCTAACGATTAAGTTCATGCTCATGAACTCATCCTAGAAAAAGTGCTACAGACCACCTTACTGCAGGTCGTCACCTTCAAAGTACTCCCCCCAGGAAGTTACTCAGGCATAGGAGAATAACTAGGAGCCTAGTCCACCCTTCAAAGCAGTTGTAGAACTCATATTCTGGAATGGCCTTTAGAGCAGTTGTCATATTAACCTTGATGTCCTGAATGTCATCAAAATGTCTTCCTTTCAGTATTTCCATTATCTTCAGCAGGGAGGGTGTTCCACTATAATTATTTGTTTACTGGCTAAAAACTCCCTCACAGAGCCGTGTGAGCTGGTGCATCATCATGACGTAAGAGTCCTGAGTTGTTGGCCGAGATTTTCAGTTAAGATTTTCCTATTCCTCTATCAATGTTTACAGGGTCTGCTATGCATGAAAAGTCAGCTAACAGTTTCAATGCACTATTTGATGAATTTTTGCCATGTTTTCATCACTTCTCCTTATTGGCTACACTGAACTCTCCTCATCAGTGGTGTTTTCTCCCTGTCAGGGAAACATTCACTCCATTGGCACACTGCCATTTTCTTCATGGCACTGTCCCTGTAAACTTGGACAAATGTGTCCCTGATTTCACTTCCACTCTTGCCAAGTTTAATAAGAAATTCAATGTTTGTTCATTGCTCTAATTCAAGCTCTGACGTTCTTATGACAGCACACAAAATCCCACAATAACGACAGTCACTGAACAAGATATAGCCACACGCTCAGGATACAGTTGTGAGACACGGATATATCACTATTATGAAGCCCTACAGAGCTGTTTGTACATGGCAAGAGCACAGTGGCAAGTTCACGAACTTAATTGTCAGACCTCATATATGTACCTGAAACTCTGACTTTTAGTTGTTTAAATTCATCATTGGTAAACTTTCTCTACAAAAGCTTCATAGTACCAATTCCAGGTTTTGCGGGTCGGATGGTCTGCGGTGTAACTACCCGACTCTGACTCGGTAGTTTAAAAGCACCCACGGAAAATAAATAAACAAGTAAGCAATGGCTGTGTTTCAATAGAACTTTACTTACAAAAACAGGTGATTTGGGTGCACAGGCTATAGTTAGCCAAACTCTGATCAAGTCATTAAAAAAAGAAAAAAAGAATATCTTCAATAACATAGATGAGCTATCTAAAGGAATGTATCTATTCTACTGCCTTACACTTTCTCCTGAAAATGTGTCAATGTGACCCTTACAATTTCACCAAAGGAAAAAAATAAACATTTAATTTTGGAACTGGAATATTATTTGATGGTAACAAAGCTTAATTAATAAAAGGGATGTATTTTGATTAGCTGTTTAGATATGTGGTGATGATGCCTTAATATAACAATCATATTTGAATATCAATAAAAGCCAGACTCACATTCCTTTCTTCCCACTAAAAAGTTTTCTCAGACACTCAATGGTGTGGTATACTGGTATTTTATTTAGTAGGGAAAGATACCATGTGAAGGATTACTTTATGTGGCTTCATATAAGCTCTATATAATATTCTAGATTTAAGTCTGGCTTTAATTTAAGGAGTCACTATATCTTAGAGACAGGAACTCACATCAAGGTTCTCTTGCTGGTTACTGAAGTGTTGGTGGTTACACACAATGTTCTCTATATGAGGTTGAGAAACAGACTGAGATATTTGGCATAGAAATCCTAAGTTACTAAAACTAGCTTAGGAAACCAGGAACTGTGATATATGATACTATACCAAGTTTGACACTCAGATCTCCTTACTTGGGATGCTTAATGGGGTTTTAAAAAGACATATGATAGTCTCCATATGTGGCTAGTGACCGTGAGTTTACATATTTTCTACATTTTCCAGGATTTCCTGACATAAGCTTCCAAATGATATTTCTTTGAATAGACTTTGGAGGTCCCTGTTTTAAGTAAGCTTAGATTACAATATTGTTAAAGTGGCTAGGTGCCTGTAGCACAGTGGTTATTGTGCCAGCCACATACATCAAGGCTGGCAGGATTGAACCCGGTCCGGGCCTGCTAAATAGCAATGACAACTGCAACAAAAAAATAGCAGCCAGGTATTTTGGTGGGTGCCTGTAGTCCTAGTTCCTTGGGAGGTTGAGGCAAGAGAATCACTTAAGCCCAAGAGTTTGAGGTTGCTGTGAGCTGTGATGCCATAGCACTCTACTGAAGGCAACATAGTGAGACTCTGTCTCAAAAATAAACAAACAAAAAAGAATATTTTTTAAAGTGATAATATGCTATTAATATAAAACAATTTTCTAAGAATTTTATTACTCTTCTCTTTAAAACTATTGGGCCCTCAATCTCCTGGAGTCGTGCTTAAAACCAATAAGCAATTAATGAAGTTGTCATAATTATGATTAAGGTACATCATAAAAAATGCATTGCAAAGATGATTCTTCCATTTTGCTTTTACAAAAGATGATGTTATGGGTGGCGCCTGTGGCTCAAAGGAGTAGGGCACCGGCCCCATATGCCGGAGGTGGTGGGTTCAAACCCTGCCCCAGCCAAAAACTGCAAAAAAAAAAAGATGATGCTACATTATTAAAGACAGGAATTTCTAGTAAATAAAATATATTAAATGTATGACTATTAATAGCTGTTCTGTAGTATAACTGCCATTTATGATGTCTTAGAATCCCCAAATTAATCCATAATGAAACTAGAGAAATCTGAATTGTGTTTTTCTCTGAAACTCTGGTGGTGAGTTCACAATGAATTTTCACATGAAATGCTACAAGTATTCTAGACCACTAATCGTTTTAATTGGATTTATCTAAGAAGAGTTTTCTACCTTTGAGTTGTTAATCAAATCCAGATGGATGGGCTGAATACAGGATATGAGATGTCATTTTAATGAATATAGTTTTGGCAATGGTTTAGTGTTAACAGAATTTTTTTTTTTTTAACTAACCACAGTATTTTTATAATGTCTGTGCTCAAACATCATTCAATACAGGTGACTATTATCAATTATGAAGCTTGTCATAATACCGACTTTGGAAATGTAGCTTTGCCAGTATCTACTAAACAAAGATAGTAATTTATGTCAGAGTAGCAAAGGTCTTAACATGGCATCTAAAGTAAAAGTTTAGGCCCAGCCCCGTGGCTCATGCCTATAATCCTAACAGTCTGGGAGGTAGTGGCAGGTGGATTGCCTGAGCTCAGTTCAGTTGGAGATCAGCTGAGCCAGAGTGAGACCGAGCTCTAGCCAGGCATTGTGGCAGGTGCCTGTAGTCCCCACTACTTAGGAAGCTGAGGCAAGAGCCTGAGCCTGAGAGTTTGAGATTGCTGTGAGCTAAGACGACACAGCACTCTGCCGAGGGTGACAAACTGAGACTGTCTCAGAAAGAAAAAAAAATATAAAGAACTTTAAAAGTAATAGTCAAATTCATTATCACATAAAATATTAGAGAATAAGAACATAAAAATTATTAGATTGGAAAAAACTATTAGAAAAACATGTAGATTTAAATTGCAGGGAGCATAAAGTGAGGCCTACGCATTCATTCATATGCATGCAATTTATGCTATGTAAGATACATAATCAATGGAAGAAAATGATCTGATTCAACAAATTACTTGCTTCTTCCTTATTTGATGACTTATTTTATGTCACAAAAGGTTAAATAAGCATATACGTCTTTAGCTCAAATACACAGATAAATATGTAAAACACCTTGACTTTTACAGGAAATTTAGATATCCTTCTTTCACGGAAAAGTTCCTTAAACTGTAACGATTATGTGGCAAATTGAGGGCATGATAAATTTTCCTTAAGGAAGAAAACCAGCTTGAGAGACTATTCCTACATCTGGAATAACGTGTCGCATATTTTGATCATTTAATTTTCAGTAGAAGCAGAAGTGAAACTTTGTATTTTCATACAAGCTAAAGGACTTTGAAAATGTTGCCCTATTGTGTTAAAAAACAATCTATCTCAATGTCCAAATGTAGTTCATACTCAATGCAGTTTGCATGGAAAAATTTTGCGAATAAAAATTATTCTAGCTCATCTTTACATTTCCAAGTACACCTGAGTTGTTCTTATCTTCCTTCTCACCCACCCACCTATATCTGGACTCATCATTACTTCACTATTTTAAAAATATTAACGATATCATCACAAACCAGGCAGTAAAAAAATACACAGGAGGAAATATTTATCAGGTGACCAAAGTTGAATAGTATCTAATATGCTGGATTTTCATTTAAATACAAAAATAAGGATGGAAATTTTATAGGTTCCTGAAGACCAAATTTCTAAACTGTTTTCTAAGCAATATATATGATTTCAAATGTACGAACATTACATTTTAGTAAATGGGTGATCTTTCATTATTGATTCAAACTAAAGCATTTCGTTTAGGAAATGGAAATAATTCCATTTATTATGTAGGAAAATTCATTTTTCCTTTCCTTTGTTTTTATCCTGTCCTAAAAGTAATTTAAGTAGCCAATAAAGATACACAGGAATTTGAACACAATAGATAACTTTAAATTCAAAGTAGATGAGGAAGAAATCGAGAAGGAACAGACTCATACGCACATGTACCACTGCACATACACAATCATAGGCTACAAAATGGAATCAAGAATGAGGCTGAATGAAAATACATATCTCACAAAACAAGGAAACTCAGCAGAAGGCAGCTAGTCGGTAACAGTGGAAGAAACTAATAGGTATTCACCAGGTCTATAGATACTGTAGGAAAGCTGATTTCAAAGTGTTCATATGATATAACTGGAAAAGAAAGAAGATGATACAAAAATTGGTGAGCAAATGATTCTAAAAACTCTATTTAAATAAAAATAAGAAGCAGCATGTTCATAACATAATAAACAATATGGAATGGAAAGTACACCTAATCCATGTATGGTTTGAAGCCAGGAGTTATCAAATTCAACAAAATGTATTGTCAATTTATTATAGGGGAAAAAAGCCACTGTTTATCATGGATATGATGCATACCAGCAATGTTGTCCTCATCACTGCTCATCATTCCTCAAATCACACTACAAGGCATGCATTATTCCTTCACTATTAATGTAAGAAAATTAAGTTTGGGGGAGTTTCTATAATTTGCTCCAGTCACACATCTAGAAATGGAATCAAAATAACTCTAACTCCAAATTCCATTGATGAACTATGCTAACAGGAGCCTCAGAAACAGAAGCCCTCGATGCGATATCTTAATTTTCCAAACTACACATTTTAAATCGAGCATGTATTACTATTGTTATTTGTTTGATATCCATAACATGACAGGCAGTTTGTTAGACTCTTCCGCCACAAACACATTTAATTAATGTCTAGATTTAAATCCCCCCTCAAACCTCTCTTCCTCTGTTGCCACATTAATAAAATTGAGATAGTCACAGAAGTAGTTTTACAAGTTTATGAGAAAATATTCATAAAGCACTGAGAAGTCCGCTGGGCACAGCTAAGGCACCCAACAAATAATAGATATTTCTCCTAATACAGATTAGTTTTGTCTCATGTACTTTGTATATCCAGCATAAATCACAGGGACTGAAACAGTATCAAAAAGTACTTGCTGAAAAATTAGGTAATAAATACAATCATTAAAAAAAGATATGATTAAACAAATCAACTTGCTTGATCTCTGAGGACATCTATATTTCATTAAATATTCTGCCATCTTCCTGCTTATCTTACCCTAGGCTCAGGGATGGCCGGAAATTCTAAAGTATGTGAAGCTTTTCACTGGATCTTATCTCTTATCTCTCTTCTCTCTCTCTCTCTCTCTCACCTTTTCCATCTAATTAGCATGCGGCACCATCATGACTACTCATCTCATTAAATGTGTGTCAGAACAACTGAGTTCTAAGTTATTAATATATTTGACCATAACAATAAACTCAGCGTTCAAAATGTGTTAATCAACTAATAGTGTCATTGACTCACAACCTAGAGGCATTAGTGGTTCATTAGCCTCTGTCTTGGGTCAAAGTCCCTGACTTCACTTTTGGGATCATCAGCAAACCATGGGGTTATCCCTGGCAAAGTACATCCTCCAGGTGCACTGATTACAGTGAAAGACAGTATCTCAAACAGAGCTTGTTCCTTTGCATCATCTCACTTCTCTCTGTTCACCAAGCATCTCTCCGTGTCAAAGATGAGCAGGATAGTGTGTCTGTGTTTAATGCTGGAGATGTGTCTCTTTTTACACTCTTGTATGTCTCAGTTTAAACCTTTGATGAGCTCCAGGAATTGATTGGAAGTCAGATGTCCCTTGAGATGAGATAGGTCACTTCTGTAAGGTTATCCAACACTGACTACTGGAATATGACAGTGAATATTTAGGAATGGATAAAATATTTGGGATTGGAAGATGGGAAAAGATACCTCTTCTACACTTGCTTTGCAATTTAAATATTTGTATTGATTTTTTAATAAAGTATATTCATCGTATCTGTTATGTGAATCCTCAGTTAGATTATAATTACCTTTAAAGGTATCTGTAATCTTAAATGCATCACTGAGAATGGCTGTAAGTAATTTAAATTTTTGGACCCTGGCTTCCATACATTCAAAATAAACCCAAAAGATGTCTTCTTTTATTTAGTACAGAGGGATTAAATTCAATGATATGATGAATGAAATAATTTTAAAAATTACGTGAAAAAGGCACACCACTAGATAAATATGAGTAGAAAAAGATAAAGAGAATAAATCCAATCATATTTTAGTTGAAAATTTAATGATACATCTAAATTTGTTTGGAAAATAGACTTAAGAGACGTTCACTAAAATTTTGTTTACCCAAGAAGATCAAGCCTGGAGGATCCATAGATGGGCAATGATATGCCTTGAGGAAATAACCAATAAATAACTGAGGATTTAAGTTCTTATGCTAAAAGTGCCTTTAATCTGTCTCATATTTTTATTCAGTTCATTAAAGAACAACATGCATAAACATAGATTTTTTAGTGTGCTCAAATCACCTTCCTAAAGATTCAAATCAGTGAGGCCTGCATTAGCAATGTTCTGTTTAATATTCATGGTGATCTACTCAATGGTTTTCTTTCCTAATGAGAGCACCTCATCTGAATAACTCACCGTCTTATGTCTGATCTTAGCAAATTCAGTTCAGACTTGAACAGCGCATATATTTTTGAAAGCTCTTTCTAAATTTAATATGTATGTATGTTTATATCTATGTATCTTCAAAACTCCTTATCTACTTTGGAAACATAGTCATACCAAGTCCACCTTGTTTTATTACTAAAAGTCATATTTGTTTGTTTGTTTTTAAGTCAGAGTTGTATTTTAGGTAGAGTCTTAAATAATCAGCTCAATTATTATTAACAACTAGTAAGTGAACACTATATTATAAAGAACATATAAATTATATTCTAAGTTGAGTTCTTCAAATAACTATATTCTCACATACATAAAACTGTACAATAAAAAGTTTTGTCATTACATAAAAGTAATTTGGCTCTGGCTCGGCTCCTGTAGCTCAGCAGCTAGGGCACCAGCCACATACACTGAGACTGGCAGGTTTGAACCCAGTGGGGCTAGCTAAACAATAATGACAACTACAACAACAATAAAAAATAGCTGGGTGCTATGGCAGGTGGCTGTAGTCCCAGGTACTTGGGAAGCTGAGGCAAGAGAATCACTTAAGCCCAAGAGTTTGAGGTTGCTGTGAGCTGTGATGCCACAGTGCTCTACAGAGGGTGACATAGTGAGACCCTGTCTCAAAAAAAAAAAAAGTTGGCTCCATATACCTACTATTCATAACCAAGTAAGGCAAAAAACACCATAAAATAACTTTAAAAAACTATAAAGAGAGAAGACTGGTTCCTATTTTTAGAGATCTTACAAATGACATAATAGGGACAAAACCCAAGATAACATGTAATTAAGTTTTCAACTACATAATTCTTTTCATATGTGCAATAGCAATCCAATATAGGCTGAAAGAATATAAGATGTTCTACTAGGGAGGCTGAGGCAAGAGAATTGCCTAAGCCCAAGAGCTGGAGGTTGCTGTGAGCTGTGACGCCACATCACTCTACTGAGGGTGACAAAATAAGAACAAAAAAAGAATATAAGATGTTAAGGGGGAAAGTAAAACTAGAAAAGCAATCAAGAAGGAAGATGGATATTAGTAAAGAAAAAGGACAAAACCAAGCACAAAGGAGAGAACTAATCAGACATAGAGCCTTGAGGTCTACGTGCAAACTCGGGAGGGACACCCTGGCTGGTGAAATGTGTGTGCTGGGAGTCCCTGGAATATGGAACCAGTTTAAGGCAGGTTTGATTGTAAGAAAATTTTCAGGCAATGCAAATCCTGTAATTTAAAGTATAGATGAGAAACATGATGTAAAGTAGGGGGTATAGACTACAGGCTGATTTTGTGAGGACTTTTTATACTTATCTGTGTGTCAGAGACCATGAAAAGTATGCAGGGGCCTTTCTGTAGTGTTTGTGTATTTAATGTGTGGCCCAGAACCACTCTTATTCTTCCAATATGTGGAAGACCAAAAAAAAAAAGTGTAAAGCTTTAGGAAGACAAAGAAAAGTACAACATGCCTGTCTGGCCAACTCCTGGAGGTTAGTAGAAGTATATAAGTTATTCAAGTAATCTGGCGGTGTTGCAGGAAAAGAACGTAATGCTTAACATGAAAAAAGTATGTGAGAATGTTTTCCATGTACAGCCAATCTCATGGCAGATTGGTTGTAAAGTATGAAAAAAAGAATTAAGAAGCCATTCAAAGTTTTTAATATGGAGAAGGTGAGGAGACTTGTGTGTACTTAAAAGACATAGCTCTGTGGCTCAAAGGAATAAGGCGCTGGCCCCATATACCAGAGGTGGTGGGTTCAAACCTGGCTCTGGCCAAAAACTGCAAGAAAAAAAAAAGATACAGCTCTGGTTTCCTACAGTAATCCCAACTTCATACTCATTTTGAATCATTATCTTTACTTTATATAGATTACACTATACACGTAATTATTGCTTTTATCTTATCTTCTACTGATGAACCTGTATTGGTGCCTTCTTGTCATATGGAATCAGGGCCCCACTTTTGGGATGTTATTCGGCCCCAGTTATCTCCTTTAAAGCTCTATCTCCAAACACAACACATTGGGGGGTTAGGTCCTCAATATACATGAATTTGGGGGCAGTTATGTCTCTGTGCATAGAAATATCAATAACAAACTTCAGAAATATTGTCACTCTCACTGATACAGCCACCACTAATGAAAATAATGAAATTCTACTAACCATACAGTTTTTATAATTAAACCCGTCTGATTCTTGTAATAAAAACTATAAATCTCTTAATTAAGAGCACTCATTTTTTCACTCATCAGTAACATAACATGTATCACAAAACTATAAGCTGTTATAAGGCTTAATAGAAAATAGATATAACTGCCATAACTTTGTAAATCATAATTATCAGATTTGAATGAATATATGAAGTATCTGATCTATGTTTCATATTTTCTTGAGGGCCATAAAGTATGTAATAAGATTATAATGTAAAAATATAGACAGATTAGAGTCAAAGAAACATTACGGCAACAGATAAAAAGTCTCAGAAAATGGACTCGTAGAAATGAGAAAAAAAAAATAATGAAAAACAAGGGTATCCAGTCAGGCAAAAAAGAAATCAATGGAGATGGAGGGGAACAAAATGGTCAATTTGGGTTGGGGGGCAGAAGTTTAATAGTTCTCAGTCATTTGGCACATGGAATATTCCTGCTCGGAGCACCCAGGAGGGCAGTGATTATCATATAACCTGAGAGTTCTTCCAAAGTAAAGAAAAATTGTCCAAAGCTGGCATAAAGGAAGAGTGGCAGGGAAGGACACCGGCTCTATCAAATGTGGGACGGGGTTTCTCTGGGCCTGTGGGGACCAGTCCTGGCAACGTAGTAGATTTGCCCCTGGTTGAGCGCAGGGTTTCTTGAGTCTGAAGGGAAACCGCAGTCCACTTGTGGCGCCACGTTCTCACTGGCCGGGTGTCACCCACAGGGGCAGCGGTTCATATTATTTCTCAGATGTTTGTCCAGAGAGAAAACGAAGTATGAAATGTTTTGGAGGAAGAAACTGGTTTCTAAACTATGTACTTTACATCCATTTTCTCTTTAATTTTCCATTAATTACAATGCCTGTACTTCTCTGTGCTGAGTGCTTCACTGATGTATTAGGAGTAGCTAGGAGTAAAGAACTAAGAACATACGGTGACTTACGTTAACCTGTAAAACTTATCTTAGAAAATTTATGTAAATATACGCTGATACAAATGCTAGGTCCAAGGGAGTAAAACTGCGCTATATCCTTGTTTAAAGGTCAAAAATAATATTTCTATGGAGTTTCAGGGTCCCTGAAACCAAAATAGACAGAAGATACAGATATGTCTCTCAATTTATCTAAAACTATTGCACAGTTTTAAAATTGACACCACCATGCCTTAACATTATAGTCTATCAATATCACTGAGGTGAATAAAGGATTTTTTTCACAAATCCCCCAGGCTTAAACACAAATCATACGTATATAGCTCAGGTTTCCATTTTTTATTCTGGAGGAAGAGGTAGGTCTAATCATTTTCTTATTGCTGATCTACATATTTTGTTCAACAAAAATTAAGTGAAGCAGCACGTTTCTACCTGAAATGGCATAGCTGTCAACTGCGGGCTTAGTGTGTGTTTTCCCCACTCACATAACGTTGCTATAGATGAATAACATGCTGATGAAAGCGATTTGTGGTTGTTTTAATTTGAAAGATTTTAATGCTTTTCCTATTAACTGACCAAATTGCTGAAGGGCTAGTAAGTAGTATCGGAAGGGTCTTTAAAATGCTTACGTATCTATGTTAATGACAGTCTCTTAAAATGACAAGTGAAAAAAGTAGTATAGTATTAAGTTAAATATAGGCCTTAATCCCTCCACTCCAAATCCGTTATTGGTGAATATATTAGGCAAATGAATTTAACATTTGTCACTATCTTAACCATCGTAAAATTGTATAATGCGAGAGGCAGTTTAATTGGTATTAAAATGCCCAAATATAAAATTACTTTTTAAATTTATCAAATTGATATTGTTAGCCTTCCTCTTCTGTATAGTCTATTTATACTTTAAAAAATTAAACAAGAAATTGACTAAGTTGACTTGAACATACACAAACGTGAGCCTTTGGGACACTATCATTTGTTCATTCTACATTTTTTGTCAGGGTATTCACTATTCAGTACACCTGATCTTTCCCTAATATGCAGGTAGCTTTATAATTTTTTTCCTTATAGACAGTGTACACTCCTTATAAGATACACAGACCATATCGAAGGGTCAACAAAACCATCCTATCAAGCAAGACAAAGTTCTAATTCCGTGGTGTGACTAATGTAAGGTAAAGTTCATGGTCTCTGGAGCCATAGACACTAAGTTCAAGTTCTGGTTCAACTGCTCACTACTATCTCGACAGCTTGGTCAAGTTTTCACCTCAGTTTCACACCTGTAAATGCAGAAAACGATAGTATCTCATATTCATCAGCATTACATAAGTTATCTACTTAAAATAGTTCCTGGCACAAAATATATGTAAAAATAATGAAACTATATTATCTTCATGTTTTCTATGAACTCACATACTTTTATCAAAAATTCAACATAGTAAGACTTTTTTTCCACTGGCGTTATTTCATGTGTTGAGATTTTAATCTCTTCTCTCATTATAAAGATATGTATTTATACATGTGTCTTTTCTCAGTATAATGATATGTGTATGTATGTTTCTTCTCTCATTATAAAGATGCATTTTTATGTGTGAAATTTTTAAAATAATCTGCATAGCAATTTGCAGTGAACATCTGTATACATGTATGTGTGCAGATACGTTCCAATTATTCCTTTTGAGTAAATTCCTAGGAGAACTCACACTGAATTGAAAGATATATATTGAGGGTATGACCACTTCTGTTTACCTTACCAGCAAAAAAGTACCTCAATGATTTTCTTCTGTTTCTAGTCGAATAAATTAAACAAGTGTTGCTTCAAATTTATATTTCTTTAATTACCTATAAGATTAAGCATTGTTTCCTATTTAATTTTCTCTTCTTCCCATCATAATTAGATATATTTGTCTTTTACTAATTGACTTCCAGGAGATCTCTAACTCCTGTCCTCAAGTGAGCTTCCCACCTTGGCCTCCCAAAATGCTGGGATGATCTCCATTATGTAAAACATTTTTTAAAGATATTGGTTACAATGATTAAATAGCTGTTTTTCAAATTCTAGTATGAAACTATGAGACCATTGTTTGTCTGAATAACACTTGGAAAGCTGGGAAGTTCTGTTTTAATGTCTCCAGTAGTGATTTCTAACCATTGTAACCCAATAAGTAACACACAACAGGTTCAATGAGTCGTTCTCATCCCTGTGGTCATTATTTCCTTTGGAACCTATCTGCTTTGGTTTGGCATCTGGTTTCCAGTCCATTGCTTCATGTCCAGACATTTGTCTTTTGGCTAACTCCTTTCTGTTGACAGTTCACTCTTCCCGTTCCTGTTTGCTTGGCTCTTAATCCTGGCAGGCTTCCTACTCTGTGGTTCACTGTACACCACTGACCATCAGCCCCTACCCTCTTTGCTAACCAGGCTCCACCTTCTTGGCTTTCATTTGTTTGGAAAGGCAGGTAACTTTTGTGACGATTGCTATACAGATCAGGAAAGGGATTCCAAGGTTGTTTAAACTACTCTCAGACCCAGTACTGCCTTGAAATATTTCTTATAGTTGAACACAAGATCTCTTTCTCATTAAAGTAGAGACTCTATCTTTTTCTCACTAAAAAAGAACGTTTCTAAGCCTGCTTGAATGGACACGTTTATGAAAACGAACATTAACCACACAGTAAAGCATGGCTTTTAGAAAATCGAGTGCATAAACAAATCTCAGGTCAAAGTTGACTGCCTACATAACAAACTCCAACAAAATATATAGTAAATTATGATGCTAAAATCTGTAAATGTTTTGAATTTTAATGAATATTCTAGAAAAAAACTTTTTTCCATAATACGCATTTCACCCACAGACTTAGAAAGTATTGCCTTTTTACATTTCTATTTAGATATAAACTATCATAATAGCCTAAATGCCAAGTATCGGGGCTAAGTAATAATGGGATAAAAGAAACAAAAATGATTGAATTTTATATTTCTACCTTTAAATACAAATGTTCCAGGAAGATAAATAAGAGATAATGTTAGAAATCTAATTGTTATTTTTTTCCCTATGGTGTTACTGTTTAATGAAAGTACATTTGGAAAACTAAATCTTCAAAATGACCAAGACATTTTACTTGAAATACAAGTAGATTATTATTGTTATTTTTTTGCAATTTTGGCTGAGGTCGGGTTTGAACCCACCACCCCAGTACATGGGACTGGCACTCTACTCCTTGAGCCACAGGCGCTGTCCTAGATTATTTCTTTTTGTCAAATTTTGTGGAGCCAATCTATACTGCCATAATTTACTAATCTTAAAAATAGCTTAGTATATATTTATGAATTTAAGAATACCAAGCAAGAGGAATAAGAAACATGACATCAATAATCTAAAGCCTTGACGGCCAGTCTATAATTCATAAATGGAAAAAAAAAGCTAAGAAAGAACAGTCTCAGATTTAGGCTTGGCACCTACAGCACAGTATGGCGCCAGCCACATACACCGAAGTTGGTAGCCCAGGGCCAGATAAACAACAACAACAACTGCAACAAAAAAATAGCCAGGTGTGGCGGGCACCTGTAGTCCCAGCTACTTGAGAGACTGAGGCAAGAGAATCGCTTAAACCCCAGAGTTTGAGGTTGCTGTGAGCTGTGATGCCACAGCGCTCTACCAAAGGGTGACATTGTGAAACTCTGTCTGAAAAAAAAAAAAAGCCTTAAATATGGTAAATTTCTGGGTATTTACAAGTAAAGGTGAAAGAAGCCACAGTTGTTTGTTTTGTTTGTTTTGTTTTTTATCTTTTAACTTAAAATTGCTCAGGCTAGTTTCTCAGGAAAACCTGTCTTTTAAATTAAAAAAAGAAGGTCTTGTGGTTGGTTAAGTTATTCAAACTACAGAACATTTGTCCACAATTTAGACAGTTAACTTGTTATTATGAGCTAGAGGTCTCCCTTGTTGCATACCAGTTTTGATTATGCTGCATATTCCCCTGTTTCTCTGGGGTTATCATGGGCTCTTCTGCATGACATGATGCTTTTTTCATCATACAAGATAAACTTTAGCTCACAGTAACACTCCCCATTGTCCAAGCTTTGCATTATCTGTGCCTGCACGTATTTTGACAATGAAGCTACTTAGAGAAAGCAGAATCATAGTGTTATCTTCGGCATCAGTGCTGGGTCCTACTTACGAGTTTCCATCTCCCTCTAGTGGCAAAGAGAAATAAGAAGTGGGTGCGTGTGGCAATCCAGACCATGGCGCTAATGAAAGGAGGCAAGAAGACAGTAACAGCAAGTGGAGAATAAAATCATATTCCTGAGGATTTTCCTCACTTAAAGACTTATTTCTTTTTCTTTTTGTAAACTAATGTGATTCAGTGACACACAAAAGAGGCAAGAATTTTAAAATCTCACTACTAGTCTTGCTTCAATAAATTAAATAAGTTTTAATTCACTTAACCTGTAAGTGGCAAAACCGGGTTTTAATCCAGATAGGACTCTAGAGCCAGCGCCCTTATCCGTCATTCCCAGGCTTAACAGGAATCCTGATTTGAAGATTAGGGGGAAAAATAACATGGAACCTTGCTGAATTAAACATATCAATAACAAATGGGGATTTTATAAGAGTAGTAATATATTTATAAATGAATAATCAGAATTTTTGACTGAAAATGAAAAGACCTTCAGAGATCTCCATGCAGATATGGGACGCCATCTCCTTTAAAAGCAAAATAAAACTTTTGATCTTGATATCACAACTGAAATAAGTTGGAGCAGCAGGAAACCAAGATAGCAGGAGAGAGAACACGTTCTCACCCGAGTGTGTGGATGTAGAAGGGAAAGATATTGAAAGCCTTGGAGAGTCATCAGCGATTATACAGAAATGTTTCTACATGTATAGACGATCTCTAAAAGGTTGGGCAAGAGCCTGGAAAAAGGTGTTTCCCTCAGGGTGTCGACTTGAGATGGGTGAGGACAAGGTGGGAGGGAAACTTACTTTTCCTTCATTCCCTTCTTTTTGGGATATTTTTCAGACTATTTTAAAAAATTAAAGAAAAAAATTAACAGCATACTCTATTAAAAAAAAACTATTAAATATATTTTTCTTCAAAGACTTTCTGGCACCCTTAATCTAGAAAGGTCTACCCACCTAACCCTGTGGTCCAGATTTAATCCTCCTATGGAACACCTCTTTCCCGCCTCCTTCCCTCCAGTTCTGTCCTAGGCAGCAGGTTCAGGCTTTTGCTTTGTTATTGTACAAATGATGAGCTCTTTTGAGGTGATGCTGAGGTGAGAGGTCAGCTTTTCACTGTGATGTCTGAAGAGGTAGCAGGACACGAAGGAGAAATATTGTGTAACAAGGAGTTGGAGATACATCTCGCCTTTTAGAAGAAAAGTTGGGAGAGAAGATATCTATTTACTTCAAGGTGAGAGTTGCATCTGGGATGGTAGATGAAGTTGCTGACTGAGGAGACAGGACAGAATCTTGGTCAAGATGAAGTTTGAGTGAAAAGACAATAAAGAGCTTTAAAAAAAATTAGGAAATTCCATTATAGAAGCAGGAGTTGATCAGTCATTAACTTCTGCAGAGCAGACAATAATGTGTGTGTGTGTGCGTGTGTTTGAGTAAGTTGCTCTCTGAAGGTGTGTGTTCTGTTGACTCCTGAAACGTGGTTCACGTGGTTCATTGATAACAGTGATTTCCAATTGCTTTCCTATTTCCAGGGAACATTACTGAACTCTTCCCAACTTTATAGGCTTGAAAATTTGCACTTAGTAATTGTGAATACTTTACCAAACTGTTCTAAATGAATATATTGATTTTATCCTTCTTGGGGATTATTAGAATTATGGTTTTATAGGTCAATTTCTCTAAGTGCAGTGCTTTATTAAATAAGAGGCAATTAGAAAATCTGATTAGCTGAAAAATTTTGGATGGGAATTAAGAGGAAGAAGAGGGATGAAGGATTTTTTTTTAGAGAGGACATGTCCTTTGCTGGGTATGGTGCTTTATGCTTCCGTTATGTTTTAGTTATCTTACTCTACAGATGAAGAAAGTAAGATCTTGGTTAAGTGATTGAATACATTCAAAAAAAGAGTGAAAGAATCATCATTCAACTATTACCAGACTAAAAACTTGGTGGTTTTTCCCGAGTAGACCACACTGCTTTCACAGGCAAGCCTGGAATAATTCCATCTTCATCTCTTACTCTTTTAAAAATGTCAGCAGCTGATGGGGCATTAAGTAGGTTACACATTCTATGTCATTCTACATGGAGCTGGGAGTTGACCTTTCTTTCACTTCTACAAAGGCTTTCCTTCCAAGATGGGACTTGAATAGGTCTAGGAGGCGCAAGGAAAGAGGAAGAGATGGTCATTCATTACCATCGAGGGGTTTAGCAGAGATTGTTCCTGCTTTACCATCCATTCTGTCAAAACCAACCCTGAAATAGACTTAATAATCATTTATTCTTCACCATTTAAATACACTCTGTTACCCACATTACTCGGTGTCTCATTCGTTGCTGGACAGTCCTCAGTGAGGTGTGGGCATTCAGGAAACAAGATGTGGAGAAACTCGGTCAAGTGGCATTTTCCCAGAGGAAAAGTGGATGTTTTCAGAGGCTGGGCACTGGAATTTCCTTGATTTCTCCTTAATTTTAATTCTTCTTTTATATTTTTTAAATAACTCTGAAGTTTTCTTCTTTCTCCCCTCCTCCTTTTTGAGGACTTTATATAAATGTATATATCTCAAACTGTAAGCCAGATATTCCAGTTGTTTTAATTTTCATTGTCAATGTAATCTTATATTTGTATGGTTGTGGTTTTAAAATAATTGTCTAATAATTCATATATTCTCACCTTCCTTCATGTTTTAGTCAGCAACCCATTTAGAGTTATGAAAATGTTGGCCAACATGGTCTACATGGAAATAAGACGATTTCTTATAGCACAACTCATACCCCACTAATTTTTGAAAGGTTTTGAGGTTTTTTATAAAGAATCATATAGAGAGGAAAAAATATATCAAAAAGGAGAGAAAAAATAAAAGACCTCCCATTCATATAGTTAGATCATGTGCTCATGACTGAATTATTGTAAATTTAGTTTTGATTGTCCTAGCAGAAAACTCAAAAAGAAAATATCAATTAGGTGAGACATAATGTCCATAACTCACTTCTCATAGACAGCAGAATGCTACCTGGCACAGAGGATTGAAAGAAATTAATCCCATTGGCCTTTGGTCTTCATAAAGATAAATTTTGTCATGTGCAAAATACTCAAGTATACATTTGTAGTAAAATGTGCCAAGGAGTTTGACAGAAGAACTTATTATAATGTTTAATATCTGTGTATGTCTTGATCCCAAGTACAACTTAGGCTTTATTTAAACAAAATGTAGAACATGTGTGGGAGATGAGAGTTTCATGAAGTGTTACTTCACTTGTATTTTCCTTCACAATGGAACTTTTGAGAATTAGGAAAATGATCAATTACTACATATTTCTTGAACAGCTTGCCTTTTGGCTCAAATTGTTCTCAGGCTATAACTGCATAAGTCTGTGCCCAGTAGGGAATGGAGTTAAACATGGGAATACATAATTCACAGTTATTTCATAACCTTGTCTAGGTAATTAAACACTTGATTAACGTTACAAATCAGATCCAAGGGAATGAACCTTGGCAATAACGGTGGACAGCAACTGCCAGGACTGTGCAAATATGGGAAACAATTTATCTTGAATTTCTTTCTTGAAAATACTGGTTCATTGACAGGCCAGGTTAATCCAGCCTTATTTGATTCAATAATCCTAACCAGTTCATGAATTGTCTTCTTTACTCTTACTGTTTCGTTAAGACTATTACTAGAACTGCCCAATTTATTTTAGAATCTAATAAATCATTTATGTTTCAAATATATCCTTCTATGACATTGAAAACATCATTTAAGTAAATGCATAGTCTTATGAAATTACATCATAGATATCAATTAATGCCTTTTAATTGAATCCATCAAGGAAGCTTTTTTAACTTTATGTTAGGACAGTGGCCATTTAATAAGCCAAAGGTGATGAAGTTTTGTTAGTGTGAGATTTTAACGGGGGAAATAAAGATGATATTCCAAAATGTCAAAATCTCCTGCAGTGATGTGGCAAAATTGATCTCTATAGAATGACAAGACTTACTCTGAAAAGATGTTTTCAGAAATTCTTCCCTCAGCCTGTATAATATCTCTGAAAGCTCTTTAGATTTAAGAGTAAACATGGGTTAAAACTAAACTATTATTTTAAAAATAGAAATGTATGTAATAGATGAAGATTAAAAAGAAACTGAATGCCCAGAGCTGACAAGGGTGTGGAGAAAGGGCCACATACTGACTTTTTGTGGGAGTGTAAAGCGTCAAGGTCACCTGGAGAGCGATTAGACCGAGGAAGAGGGTCATAGACTTCAACTCAGTAACTGTGCTTCTACTTTCAGGAATTTATCCAGAACAAGTAAGAAGTTTATGTAGAACTTTCTTCATAAGGGCACTTTTCTTAATAAGGAAAATTTGAAACAACCCACATACTTATTAAAGGAGAATCATTAAATTTCAATGAATCCATCAATGGGTTTTTATTAAATTAAGAACAATGCATTTTATATACAATAGGGTGCTCCCAAGAGTCACCAAATGTAGGTAAATTGGGAAATTGTAGCTAAATATACCTTTAAAAATATTTATTATACAATTTTACAAAGAGATAGTCAACATGTAGAGCATATTTTGTAAAATTTTGTAATGAGTATTTTGTAAATAAAGAACAAGTAGCCACAATTTCTGTATCATGGTGACTCTTGAGAAATACTATGTAAAAACACAGGAATATATTCATGATGTGCTCTTATTGGCAGCTTAATGCTGTATCAAGGTCATGGTTTTCAAGTGGTCTATGTCTAAATCTTACTTCTGCTATCCAGTAACTGTCATACATAGATCATAGATAAATGATCTAACCATTCCAACTCTCATTTTATCACAGAGTTAAATAAATGAAACAATGCTGAGTAACTTCCCCAAACATTACAAATTCTAGCAATAATGACAAGGATGAGGCAAACAGAGACACACACATATATACAGAGGCTACCAAAAATGTATATACCTTTAAAGAAAAGAAAAAACTGTAATAAAATTGTAATAATGTATACCAAAAATAAGAGATGAATATAAGAAATGTTTGAGAAGCTCTTGTAACTGCAGAAGTCAAAAGAAGCTTGAGTAATACTTTTTCTTCTTTTCTTAAAATGTATGTACCTTTTTTTGCTACCCTCTGTGTTAACACCTAGAAAAGCCATCAAACTCCACAGTTATCTCCAGAAACTGAAGTTAAAAGTGTTCTTCTAATATTAATGTTGTCTATTTGTATTTTCTGCGATTTCCAAAATGTTTTATAAGATTTAGAAAAGGAAAATAACAAAACATATGCATTTTCTAAAGAACACATTTTGGAAAAAAAGAAAGTTTGATTTATAAATCTTTATTGGTCTTAAAACATAGTATGTAAACTGTAAATAGACTGTATGAGGGGCAATGTTTGCAACTTATTTCATAGGGAATTTTCCCCAGACTCTTTTCCCCATCGCATTATAATCCCCAACGTTCAGTTTTTATAACTGCAGATATAATTAAAAATGATAAAAAGATGCATAACCATTTTCCCACGCTTACACATTTTAAGTATCTTATATGCCATCGCAAATGACTTAGCTTTCTGTGTATAGACTTTTCTACATACTTTTTAAGAACTGCATTCCTTTATGAGCTTCTGAACTGTAATAATGAAAAGGTGTTTAGCTTTATTTTCACAGAGGTTTAGTTATATTTTCTTTTTGCATATAGTTTATAGTATATAATGTAAGCTTTCAATAAATATTGTTGCATCCACACATGGCATTTCCCGTCTTTTAATTAGAAAACAACATCATTGAGGGAGCAGGGAGAGAAGGACGTGGGATAGGAGTGCTCCCACTTAATGGGCACAATGTTAGGGTGTATGGCACACCTCTTGGGGCACGACACAATTTTAAGAAGGACTTTACGTAACAAATACAAACACTGTAACCTCATTCTTTGTACACGCAATTAACATGAAACAATAAAAAAACAATGTAACCTAAACATTTGGTTTCATATGTTCATATGTAACATTTCATATTAATCTGAAATAAGTAAATGTTTATAAAATTTTATCCAATCTAACCTCCTCTAAGTTCTCTACTTTCAATATTATTTTCTATATTATTTCCTCTTCATTTTTATCTCTCTATCCGTTTTTCCCTAAGAAAAAAATACATTCTTTCTCTTTTCGAAGCTAACTTCTATACATACATGTTGGAATTCATTCATTGCTGTTTCTTCTGGGTCCTTATCTAACAAATTAGTTCCCCTCCCTCTCCATCATTCCTTCTTTTTAAACTGAACATGAGAACCATACATTAAAACATTAATTCTGTGAAAAATAGTCCTCATTTAGCTCATATGCACAATTCTTATTGTACAGATACTAAAGTTACTGTATACTTGAAGTAGAGAAAGTTTGAAGATAAAACAATTTTAAGCTGTAATATAAGTCTTCAAATCTCTAAGACATTCTAGAGAGTGAATGGACTGGAGTCTTTGACATAACAGACATAACAGTAGAGGTGATTTGGAAGAAGCCTGGAAAGGTCTAAGTAGTAGAATGGATTGGAATGAGGTACCCTGCTTTGGTCAGGATAAGACAAGCAGTGGTGATTTGTGGTAGTTAAGTTTTATCAGGCAACCAGGAGCACAGAATCAGTGAAAACATCCCTCCCAGGGAAAGTATGGGATTAGGACTTTGCCAGCCTCAGTCACAGTTTTTTTGTCAATCCCTGACCTTGTTTTATGTGTATTTCTGTTTAACGATACCTTATTTAATGTACTGTTGATTCACTAACACTGAGCTCGCAGAGACCACCACTACACCTTATGCCTGAATTAAGTAGATCTAAGGCACATTTTCGCCACATGGCACAATACAGCATAGGGACTCTAGACAGCACTCCGTTATGTTGGGGTTGTCATAAATTGTTAGATAGCACAAAGAACCGTGACAATGTGAACATTTTGGCAGTGAATAGTAAAACGGATACTTGTTTATAGTACAGAAGGTGAAACAAGGCAGAGTTTCACCTTGCTCAATTTTATTTGGCACCAGGTATTGGGTGACTCAATCAATAGTCTATAACAGATTGTTATTCCAAAAACCATGTTCTAATCTAACAGGTAGTTATGACAACTTCATGCTTAAAGATGTAGTGTGATTGTAGGATTTACTGTACCACTTGATATAGCAGCATGGCAGTTATTCTTACATAAGCTCTCTGAGTGCGGTCAGATGGAATTAAAATAATTACCTTATAAAAAACGAAAAAATCTGTTTCCCCCTAATTATCCCATAAAGCAAAATAAGCTTTCTCTCAACCCAAAGTATTTTTAGAATATTTAGGCAATATCATTCTAGTTTAAAATTTACAAGATATATTGAGTTTGTATTTTAAATGCAAACAAAAAATTATGGTAAATTAAGAAGTAGATATCTTATTGTTGGAGAATGGTTTAAAACATGGTAAGAGTTAGTGCCATGGAGTTAAATGTCTCTGACAGCTACTTAACTAGTTTTGTTGTTTATTTTGGCCAAGCTACTTAAACTTGGTGCTCGTTGTTTTAATAATTAAAATAGGAGTAGTAACAGTTGACTTGGATGAAATCATTTTGTTTCCTATTCTTTGAATTTTAGCTCCTGATTTCTCAGTACTTCACTTCTGACACTAATATCTTAGTCTTATATTTACGGTTTCACTCTTAATTCTGTTTATTCCCTTTTCCTATGACCCAAATCATGAAAGTTCCTTTCTGTTCTAACTACTTCAGGACTAAACCCCCAGTCATCTCTCTTTATTTCATTGACCAAAGTAATTAACAGTCTTACTTCAAACCTCACCCACTTTAATTCAGACAGGAAAGTCCCTCACCAGGAAGGAATGTGTCTTTCAAGCTCTGAGCCCTCTTTTTTATTTTGTTATTTTGGGAGTTGAGACAGTTTCACTTTGTTGACCACAGTAGAGTGCTATTGCATCACAACTCACAGCAACCTCAAACTCCTGGACTCAAGCAATTCTCTTGCCTCAGCCTCCCACGTAGCTGGACTATAGGTGCCCACGGAAACACCCAGCTATTTTTAGAGACAGAGTCCCACTCTTGCTCAGGCTGAACTCAGGCAATCCACCTGCCTTGGTCTCCCAGAGTGCTGGAATTACAGGCATGAGCCACCGCACTTGGCCCTCTCTGAGCCCTTTTTAAGCAGCTTTTCTAACAGCTTTCTTGCCAGGGATTGGAGTTTCCTTTCTTTGAGATGGCTGTAAGGGCTGCTCCTGCAATAGGTCAGTCACTCACAGGAAACACACTTAAGATCTTCCATTCTCTAGAGGTCCACTGAGTCACGTGACTCCCATATCTGCACAACTGAGAAGTTCTTGGCTGAATGCAGCAGATGGAAATGAAAATTATATGCTCTGCTAAGGCTGACTATATTACAGCTAAGTGATTTGCATTTTAACAGTGTGGGAGTTCTCATAAATTCTAAACAGAAAAGGCACAGAGTCATTACATAGGTACAGGTGCTAGTTGAGCGGATGCTAGTAATTGAACCTGTCTGAGCCTCAGTCTTCATTACTGCAGGACCTGAAAGGTATCAATGACTGTCTGAACTCATATCTGCCAAGGAGTGCCACCAAAATTGAGCGACATAATGGATATGAAAGCACTTCAAAATTAGAACGTATTTCATAAAAGCAATAATAATCGGTTACATTTATAACATCTACATTCTTTTCTTCATCTGGACCTCAAAGTTTCTATCATAATCAAAGATCCTTTCTTCAGGTTACAATGAGTCGGATTTAACCCATAAGCAGTGGTATTAGCAATTTTCAGATCTCTTCGATATGTTTTAAGTATTTACATTTAAATTAGTAACAAATAATTCTATTTTTAGTTGTTGAGTTTTCTTCTAAAAAAGTGTTTGGGCACTTGTTCTGGTAGAGGTGTTGTGCAGACTTGTTGAAGGATATCAGCAAACAGAACAGTTTGTTGGCCTCAGCTTTTTGCCGTCTTTGATAATTTGCACACTGCTTTTCCATAAGCCGGCCTGTCTTGCTTACATAGGCTGCACTCCAGCCATTTAAAGTTCAAAATTGCTGCAAAAAAGTAATTGATCCTCTACTTCAATATCCCTGCTGGTTCATGAGCTCTCTTACAATTTGGAGGAATCTATTTCTCACTGATGTTGAAAAACATAATAAGGTCACAGCAGGGAGGCTTTAGCTTCATTAAAGAACATTATTATAAAAATAAAATGATCGAGGGCAAATTGTTTTTGTCCTTGTGGTAGTGTTTCTACAGATCCACATTAATCTGAGCGTTTAAAGCAACAATAAACGTGTTATCTCCTCTTTATCACTCACTTCACCATGGTAGCCCCCAGTGGTAGGAGGAGACGTCAATTGCTCATATTCCGGGAATGACTTTCTGCTGAATAAAAAGGAATTCAGCCTCTCTCTGGAAAGGAGGGTATAGCCTGCCAATAGCGAAATTTATTTTTGCTTTTAAAATATCAGGAGAATGCTTGTGTCCAGCAAATGTAGATGCCAGCATTATTTAAAAAGTGAAGGAGCAGAGAAATGAATAGAAATTTTGACCCATTGGAGCTTCCATCTATCATGGGAGCCTATACTAGGGGGATGACGCAGAAGGATTTAAGATAGAGGATCACTGATTGCTCTATTAATCTAGTTTAACTGATACTGAAATCTGACAGAGCAAATTACAAACTGCAGGCAGTAAGGCTTATCAATTCATTACGACTTTCAAGGCTCTCCCTTGCTTTCTTTTGCCTTCAGCGCCTGGCAAAGGACAGCCTTTTACAGTTCAATTTCTCAGTTTATTTTTGACTGCTTTTAATTAAATTTGATGGCCTGGTTCTCCACTACTGAAGTTATTGAAGTTGCAAAGCACTTTACTGTTATGATGATAGCTCCCTTGATGTCTGTTCATTATTAACTGCTTTTCAAAAGTGCTGCTCTCGACTCTCATTTTATAAATATTTAAATAACTGAGAATTTCTATATCATAAATATCTGTGTATAGATATTTATGATCTGTGGACGAGAGGGAATCTGTTGCCTGTTTAACAGGTTATACTTAGTAAAATATAAGTCCATTTCTTTAATGATATATTTTGTACTATTATGTCCTAATTCATCCCAAACATGAATTTTCACAAAAATAGTGGCACTATCTCAAAATAAGTGATCAACTATTTAAGAATTTATGACATTCTCCCATATAATTTTAATAAAAAAATCTTAGAAAGTAGAATGAGGATTTTTTTTACATAGATAAATAAAATACTGAAATTAAACTAGACATTTTAAAAAGTTATCATTCTTGTTCTTAACGTGGAACGGAATGTGCTAACTAGAAAGAACTAATTATAACAATTTTACTGCTCAGGAAAAACAATGGCAGATTAATTAAGAGAGTAAAACTAAAAGCCTCAATATAAAAAAAAAAAAGAACTGATGAATTGAATACAGGTATTTATTTCTTCTTCCTCAAACTTCATACAAGTGTCAGCAATTTTGTTTTTCTCCAATAAGCTTATGGGGCCCCAAAATATCAGTAGCAGACACTGTGTCAGGCACTGTTCTTACTCATTTAGATCCATAACATTCCTATGTTATCCATGTTTAATGGATGAAGGCATGGAGATGCAGAAACGGTGAAGTAAATTGCTGGTCATCTCATATTCAAGTTACAAAGCTGGGCTTCCAATCTAGTCTGGTGTCAGTGTCCTACCCTCAAGCACAGTGCTATAATTCAATACACTGGAGGATAGGAGCAAATATAGATATAGCAGAGCTGAGAAAGTAGCGTCCATGCACACAATGTGGACTTCCCATGAAAGTCGGTAAGTTACCCCCAGAAGTCCTGAGTAGCCCATCACTTAGAAATACTGATTGCTTTGGAAGGCAGAGTTGAAGTGCAATTCTGAAAAGGGAAAAATTGATAAAGTTCTAAAGTAGGTGTTCTGTCTTCCCCACTAGCTGGTAATTACCTCTCCATGACCCATCACCTCCCTTCTGTACATCCCTGGAATTCTAAGTATACCAGTCTGTGGAGAAATCAAACTTAGAAAATTTCTATCTTTTTGCAGAGTTGTTATCAGAAGTTGACATAATCAAGGCACCTACAAGCTCCTCCTACTTCGTTTCCAGAATGCCCCAGCTCTTACCCTAAAACTCTAAAACATAAGTGGAGGGCCAAAGATCATTAGTCATCTTAGCAAAATGTCAATACTAGTAGCTGAGATCTAAAAAAAGGATTGAGATAAAACAGAGATAATTGAAAATAAAGAACATGGGGAAAAGATCACCAATAGTGAAGTGAGAAAAGATGTGTAATAAGAAAAAAATGCTATAAGAACAGACGATCTACAAAAATGTAAAGCATAAATAAAATGTAAAGCCAGAAGAACATGATAGAAAACACAAATGAAAACATACCAGTAAGTAACGGGGACTGTATTTGGAAAAAATGACACTGTCACACAAGGCAAGGAAGTGTTCCAGATCCAAGGGAACTAAAGAGATGAAGCAACTGATTGCAATACACAATGCTAGATGGGGCCCCTGCCCAAGAGAAATAACGCTATAAAGAAGGACTCGATTGATCAAATCAGACAACTGAATACTAGCAGTAGATTGCATCCAAGTATTGCACTAATGTTACATTTGGATTTGATACAATACTGTAGTAATGTAAGATACTATGCTTATCCTTAGGAAACATACATTGAGGTATTTAGAGATGAAGGGACATGATATATCTAACTTACTGACAAATGGCTAAGAAAAAAGCATAGACAGATGATAGCATGCATGTATGTATGTTTGCAAAAAGAGTGAATGGGGCAACTGTGAGCCATAGGTGGTGATCTGTGTAAAAGGTAGTGAGATGTGCATTATACACTTTTTCCACCATGACTTTTCTCTAATTTTCCTCAAAGTTTTTAAACATTAACAAAGGTAGCAGATAATAATCAGGAAAATATCCTAAAGGTAGAAGATAATAATCAAGAAAATACATGAAAAAAAGGAAATTAGTAAAAGACAGCAAGAGACAAGCAATCCAGATAGATCAATGGCTGATTAATAACTAAAATATCTGTGACTTTCTGGTTTCCAGAATACCCCAGCTCCTACCCTAAAACTCTACTCTAAAATATAAATGGAGGGCCAAAGATCAGACTGCCTACATTTGGAGCCCAGCTTTATCACTTATGAATAAAACATCTGTGACAGTTAATGAGAGGAAACAATGAAATGATAGAAGAAAATTTCTTGGCAAAAAAAAAAATGAAATTAGTTCCACACCAAGGCATGCCATCAAATTTCAGGAATTCTAAAAAGTTTCCTAGAAAGGAAAAAAAAATGACCTAAAAAGTAAAACAAGTCACCTACAAATGAAAAAGGAGTCAGGCTAGAATTAGAGTGATGCTTTCGTAATTGTGAGGAAGAATAATCTTCAAATTATGTCCAAGAACACACTCAAATAAATGCCAATCAACAAGAGGGTGGAGGCAAGTTATTTGGAGACAAGCACGGATCTAAAATGTATTTCTCCAAAAAGGGGTGGGGGATGAGCTCAGGCATCATTCATAAAACGTGTAGGGTTGTCCGGGACATGTGCAGTGTTTCTCCTGTTTGAGGGAGAAAATGGTGGTAACAATGGCTTTTATCGATTTCCTGGAATTAAGGCTTCATTCTAAATTGAAAATTGGAGAGAAAAGTAAAATCTTAAATGAAAAAAATAATTTAAAAATGCATTTCTCATGTACCGCATTCTTAGGAAACTGCTAGATGTTGTCCTTCTGCAAAACTGAGGGATTAAACCAAGGAAAAAAGAAGTGCAGTCCAGGAATAAGAAATCCAACAGAGAAAAGAAGATCCAGGGAGGCTTACAGAGCAGGCATCTCCTGGGATGGAAAGACGGAAGCTGGAAGCGTGAGATCTCAACACTGCTAATGGAAATGAAATATTATAGTTATACTTTTGAAACTTAAAGTAATCATTAATAATCTTAGGAAGCTCAAGAAAAACTTAGATCATATGATAAAAACGCTAAACCTAGAGATCAATATTTACACAGCCATAATAATGTAACTGCTGAATATTAATTTCACCAAAACAATTGATTCAACATGTTGAGAGAATAGTGGGGAAGAAGTCCCATAATCAGTGTGCCTGTCCTAATTCCTATGTTGGTATCATGACAGGAAGCTAGGTGATGTTTAAAATTGATACATCAAGAATATAAGCATTTAAGTTAAAAATTAATACAATTACCAAAAGAACCCAATTAAAGAGCTGAGCTTTGTTTTCTCTATTGAATGGAACCATAGCATAGAGAAGGGTGGAGCTAATGCGGTAATTGTGTTGCTGTTATCATAAACCTCTCGATATTAGATCATAACTCCTATTTATAAAAATAACATTAATCTTAAAAGTTAGAACAATTCATCTTGCTATACAATTCCTAAAGCCACTACCAAAATAAACTGATAATTATACAGGATATTCCTGGTCTGAGATCTATGTGTGGGAACGTTTAGAAGAAATCACAGTTCAGGGTTACATGGAGAATGTTTTTGAGAGGAAAAAAATTTCCTATCAAAAGGAGTTTCTAAAAGAGCCCAGAAGATATTTTCATTGCCACATGTCAAGCCCTTAAAAACTCAATATAAAGAAAATATCATTTTTTGATAACAATTACAGGATAGTACTTTTCTCTCAGAAGAAAGGCTGTGATGACACTGGGACAAAGGAGAGAGGGACAACCACAGATGTGGGATAGAAATGAGATTCTCAGTAGATAACATTTTAGTTGTCCAAGCCAAAAATAATTGAGTTTTAAAAGATGTACGGGCAGAAAAAAAATATGAAGGAGGCTGTAAAAGAAAACTCAGGACTTGGAAAACTATTTTACGTCAATCAGTGAACGTTGAACAAATAGGACAGGGGAGAGGGCCCAGAGGAAGACGATACAGATACCAGGATTTAAGACTTTGATGAATGTGAAGATAAATACAAAAAATTATAAGCCTCAAAGATATAGGACTCACTCGTGACTAAAATGATAGTTAAAAACTGAAGTCAAGATTTCTAACTAGTAATGAAAAAATTTCAAGCACAACTTTAGTAGAGAATCATTGACACAGGTGCTTCCAGAAAGCAAATCTATGGGTTTCCCACTAGACTTTGGTTAGAAAGAGAAATTTCTCTGTATGTTACCAAAGTCTATATTTTTATCTCATCAGCTTTATGCCATCATTGATTTGAAGTCTATTTACTACACATGGAAAAAAGTTCTCCTGTGATAAAGCAAGATCAGTTTTAATAATTACAGAGACTGTTTTGTAACCTTGAAAATATTGTTTGCTGTGAAAAGTAATGTATAATCAAATATTGTAGGAAAAAGTATTTGTGCATTTAAGTTTTGTGTTTTATATGCCTTAGGAGGTTAATTGTTCTTGTGATTTGCTATGGTATTTAAGCACTGGCAGAAACTTCGTAGATTCAGTAATAACTATTATATACTTAACGGGCATAAAATAGTGAGTATTTCTATATTAAGTTAGAAGACATATTTAAAAGCATTTCTACTTTTGATGTTATGGGGGGGTCTGACGCATTATTAACTGTACAGATCCCTGGAGGAGGAACATCAAATAAGAACAAACTCCTCAGGATAAAATTCAAGACCCACCGAACGTAACCTCTGTCCTTTCTTGTTAGCATTATCTTTCATTACGACCTTTCTTTTTTTAACAAAAAGAATTACTGCATCCTCCACATTTAAGCACACTGCGTATTATTCCCCCCATATACATGCCATTCCCAGCTCCCACATCTGCCCTGTTGGATTTATATCAAATCCAACTTCCTTGGAGAAGCCATCTCAGTCGCTTTGGCACAAGGTACAAGTAGTCTGTCTCCTAAAAGACAAGCAGCATTTGATCTCCACTCCTCCTTTAGCGCCTAACACTATATAGTTATTTAGATGTGAATGTATAACATTCTTTAGTAGTATCTAATTACTGTATCTCCTATGGTGGATGATAACTCACTGGAGGGGAGAAATGTTTTATTAATATCTACATCCCCCCAATCTACCTAGTAAATGCTCAACATTTTTTTTAATGACTGGATCTTTAATTTTTGGTAGGCATCACTGAATGAGAGTTAGCTTCATTCTTCCATGAAGAAAGGACACAATGAAAAGCCCTCTTAAGAGGTCTGGGCAGTAGTCACTTCATTCACCTAGATTTTCCTACATACTGTTGGAGCGGTAAGTGGTTTAAGTGCAACCAACATGAGACCCATTTTGATTTATTCTGGGCCTATGACCTTGAATGACAAATAAAACTTTGTTCATATGATGTAATGTTCATTTTCTCATAATTTCCAACATTTTACCACACTTTAAAAAATATTTGTATTGTAGGATTTCAGCAAATATAATTTACAACTGTTAAAATTTGACATTACTACACTTACTGGCAATATTAAATAACTTTTGTTGCTGCAGGATGTTAGCTACAGCTTAAGTTTCAGGTCATTGTTATTAATATGATGTGGTTGTTATTAATTTCCAGATCAATGAATCAATGCTATCTTAATATTCTGTGTCTTTAATTTCCATACCACATTTATTTTGTGAGAGAATTTAATAAAAGGTAGTTGCTTCATGTTGCCAAGCTTATTATCTTGGTTTTGGCCCATAACTTACTTAACTCCATTTTTTAACAAAAGACAGAACCTTACAAACTATTGAACTTTACTGATCTGATGGGCAAGCTACATACTTTAAAGTGAAAAGGAGGAAACTTTCCCTGTAAATATTAACTTGATGATCCCTTATACACAGTAAGGAAACGTGTCACTACAAGAATGACAACAAAGACATAGTAAGCTACAAAGTAGAAAAAAATGAAAAACTCGGAAACATTTCTTACTATTAACATTATTAGAATTGATATTAACTGAATATTTTTAATTTGTAAATTTGGCTGGTGATAGCTGACCTCATATCAAGTGGAAGAAAAAGAGAGGAAAACAAAAAGTTAATTTAGAATCTAATTTGATAGAAGTCATCAGTCTCTCCACACACACAAATTTCATTTTATGAGCCAATTTATTTCTTGATTTTTAGTTTCTCTAAACTTAATCCTTTGTCTAATCTTCTTGGTTGGCAATATCAATCTGTGACCATACCTATAAAATACTTGAACATTTATAAAATAATTATAAAAGACTTCCACAAACATATATGTTGACTTATAGAATAGGCACACTTTAAAATGGATGAGTGATTGAACCCTCCCAGGCTTAAAGGAACTGCCTTCCGGGTCTTATCACTCATACAGGGAACAGCAGATATATTTAAGCCCAGGTCAGCCAAGACAATCTCTGTCTCCCGTGCCTATTTTGTATGTTGCCAACTCTAAACTATGATTGTACTCACATCTTCCATTTTTCTCTTTTTATTTAATTAGCTCCAACATTTATGAAGTGCACGTTGGGGAGGAGTGTAAAAAAAGAGAATGATAAAGAATCACCAACAGTAAATTCACTAATAGCACAAAGGAAAGGAAAAAAGAAAGTCAAAATGTTGGTAATTGACAAAGTTGCCGGTTTTGTCCATTAAGGATAATTCAGGCCTATTGAGTCACCTGGGCCGTTCCTTCCTGATCAGTACTTGCTTTTTTTTTTTTTTGAACTATTATCTTGACTCTTCCAAACTCTCATTTACATAAAATACAAAAGCTTTATATTTTCATTAGAAAAACTTTACATAGGTATACTCATTCTCTGCTTTTATATGAACACAGGATTTTACTGTACTTTTGTAATATACTCCTTCTATATAATACGACCTTGTTCTTCTCTATCCTAGTTTTTCTCATGAAAAATTTCAATGACTTAAATTTCAAAATTAAATGTCTTTTTTCTGATTAAAGAAAAATGTCAATCACAAACACAGTTAACTAGAAATAAAGAAAAAAACAGGAAGAGAAAAATGAAATAAAAATCATTTCATCTTACTGATCTCTTTGTCTCTCTACACAAAATGTTATCCTAGGACAATATTTTGAATCTGCTTTTTTTAAATTAAAAAAAATATTTTTCTTTCACAAGTATACTTCTGAAGTATGTGTTTTGATAGTTCTATAGAATTTCACTACTTGCAAAAGTAATCTTTTTCATGAACTCTGTAAGGTAACATCTTGGGTCTATTTAAAATTTTCACTGCTATTAAAAAGACTGTAAGAACCACCATTTAAAATCCCTTCAGACACCTCCCATTATTTTCCCACATTGTATCACCAGATATCAAATTACTGTGGAGGAGGAACTGTTAAGGCATTTGATAAATAGACCAACTACTAATGCACTTCCCTTGAATTTTTCTATAGCACTTGCCTTAGCGGTCTTGATTAGTGGTTTATCTTCTTTACTAGTCCTTGAAAGGCAGAGTTTTTTTCTTTTTGTGAATTACACAAGACATGTGTGTAATCCTTATAATGTATAAAAAAATTTTTTTAAATTAACTTGTATAATATATATCTCCCATTCTCTGAACTAATAACTTGTTACTCTATTTAGCTTACAAAAGTTCCATAGTAATGTCTCTACATGACATGTTAAATATATTCTTGCTGTGGACTCTGGAAGGTACAGGCTCAGGGAGGATCATAATTGGAATTGGTGTCAGTGATCTCACCTCTTGTAACTTTAAGACCAGAAATCAACGAGTCCTTTGAGTTATAGGACTGCCATAATCGCCTGACTCTGAAAGTGATAAAATTCAGGGCCCTCAAGGCTAACTCAGCCCATCAGGGCCTGCCATTAATAAGGCACCAAGCAATGTGCCTGTCAAAATCCCGGATGATAACTCCGGTCTCTCTCGCTTGATCACTATTAGAAATATTCTCTCCTGCCTCCCCGCCATGAAGCTTTGTCTTTTATTCTACTCAGGCATTCTAACTTGTAGTTCAGAATAAAATCTATTCATGGTTACCATTCTCTAACTTGAAGTTAAGAGGGCAACACCAAGATATGCCTTGACTTTCAAGACAGTTTAGAATTTTAAAGCTTTTCTCTTTTAAAGAAGTGCTGTGCCCTAGTATCGTAGAAAGGTAAAAGGGTTGCTGCGGTCAGGAATTGTGAATTCTGTGGCTACATTTGGAAAGATGCACACATCGTGTCATGGAGAACCAGTCACTGTGGTTATAAGGACCCACCTGGAGCCGAAGCCCATCACTGCCCTCATCACTGGTGCCAACATGCCGTCGGTCAGACACTGGTAACCGAATGTCACGGGCCAGAAACTGCTTGCCTTTTATTCCTACCTGGAACGAAGCATAGTGTCAGTCATATTTTTTCATGTTCCTTGAAGCATAATAAGATATTCATTATGTTATCTTTTCCTGTCACATTAGATACTCATTTATCAGAACTCACAACACAAAGGGAAAAAGTGTCAGCTCTTCACCTCTGTAATTTACACCTCAGTGATTAATACAGCACCTGTGTAAGTCAAAGGGGCCATCTATATTTTATATCCCATAAAATGCTCCTTATACATGGTTATTTATTATTTGAGAACAATCATTCCTATCCATGTGGCTCAAGTAATTGATGTGTTAATTTAGGAAGCCGTTTTCTACACATTGCCCTTGGAGACTGTAAATCAAAACGCATTTTTAAATCCAAGAAGCTAATGTTGAAAATATTTCATTTTTTTAGCCATGAAAAGGAATCTCAGTAGGAAACAGAATTTAATGATGGGTTTCCATTAGTTTTTATGCTTGTGCTATTTTATATTCCTCAACTAGTAAAGCACTGGTGAATAGCTGATGCTTCTGCAGACACACCAAGAGTTGCTGCTATGGAACTTACAGGGAAAATAGTTTGACCACAAGATGAAATCACAGGCTTGGCCCAAATCTGTGAGCTGGGCCACTGTCTGGATGGTGCCAGGCAGGATTTTTTACTTCCCATGAATAAAGCCATTTGACCTACGATGCTTAGTCTCGAGCCAGTCTGCTATAAAGCTGGGTGGCTTAAAATGCTTAGCTCTATGTACAGCAGATGCTTTGACACACCAGTCTTGCAGACTACCCCACATTTGCCTTTCCCCCTTCTTCAGGATTTGGAGTTGGGCTCTGAACCGGATCTCCTGATAGAGCTCCTTATGGCCTTCCTTTAGAATTCACATCTCTCTCATAACATTCTGGATTATACTTGACTTCCCTTCATTCCTTCTGCTACTGCCACCATAGACTTTAATCAGATCTCACTTAGATAATAACTTCTTGAACATGAATCTGGTACCAACTAAAAACAGACGGCACTTCCAAATTAGGAAAACTTGAGGAGGGCTTAATAAAGACCTATTTACAATAGTGCAGCTCCTGTAGGTAAGGAAACAAGGAGGTGCGATGGAGTGGGTACCACCCCTAGGCTTCTAGGGATGAGAACAACAAGCAGTTACTGCCATCTAGAAGGAATCAGAATAGAGAGAGCGTCCTGGAGAGGAGCAGTGATGTTTTTGAGTCACGGGCAGCATGAGACGATAGGTAGCACCGAGGGAGCCTAATTCGACCTAAGACACAAAGTAGTTTACAGGATGTGTCCCTCTCTTCCCTTTCTCTTTATTTCCCATCCAGTGAAATCATAGCTATTGGTGTCTGTGTGTTCTTGCAAAATTTCCTTCTGTAAATACAAAACATGTATATATGTATTTTTTCTCACTTTTCTTTTAAAAGTATTTACATGCTTTGTCCACTATCATGTACTTGCCTTTTTTTTTCCCATTTAAATTAGAAGGATTTATCTCACCAAATAAAGAACATCTTCATCATCCTCATTTTTAGCTTCATGTCTATTGTTTTGATGTAACAGGATTCATTTAAACAGAAGTCCCCCCACTTTGATCTATTTTTTGTTTTTTAAGACCGGGTCTTGCTCTGTCACTTGGCTAGAGCGCAGTGGTGCCTCTCTGCAACCTCAAACTCCTGGGCTCAAGTGATCCTCTTGCCTCAGCCTCCCAAGTAGCTGAAAATGCAGGTATGAGCCACCATGCCCAGCTAGCTTTTCAATTTTTTTAATTTTTTTTGTGTGTGAGTTTATAGAAATGGGATCTCACTTGTGTTCAGCCTACTCTCAAACTCCTGGCCTCAAGTGATCCTCCTGCTGGGGTCTTTCAAAGTGCTAGGACTACAGGTGTGAACTATTGTGTCTAGTCCACAAATTCATTTTTTAAAAAATCCTTTGCTATTATTAAAGAGATAATAATTGTATATGCATAAATTGGTATCTAAGAGATACACACATAGGATACATTCCTACACGTGTGTGTAGGGAGGTCATAATTTTTAGATACAGTACCTAAATTTCCTTCCTTGAAAACCAAACCAACCTGTGCTCTCACCAGCAATCTATGAGACTGCTTGGGTGGGCAGACACCTATCCAAGTTTTTGAAAACTTGAGTAAAATATTTTATTATTTCAATGTCAGTTTTTAGCATTTTTAAAAATTGTGAGGTAGGCTGAACTTTTTTTTTTTAGTGAGACAGAGTCTCACTTTGTCACCCTCAGTAGAGTGCTGTGGCATGACAGCTCACAGCAACCTCCAGCTCTTGGGCTTAGGCGATTCTCTTGCCTCAGCGTCCCTAGTGGCTGGGACTGCAGGCACCTGCCACAACGCCTGGCTGCTTTTTGTTGCAGTTTGGCTGGGCCTGGGTTTGAACTAGCCACTCTCAGTATATGGAGCCAGCACTCTATTCACTGAGCCACAGGCATCACCCAGCTGAACATTTTTCATAACATTTAAGGGATATTTGTCTATCTTTTTCTGTGAATTGTTAAAAAATGCCTATTAAAAAATAAAAAGGATATTAAGTCCTACTGACACTTATAGCATTCTTCATTTTCCCATGTATTTTTAAAATGAAGCAAAGCCATTAACTACAGCAGCAAAATATTTGTGTACGTTTTGAGGGGATTTTTTTTTTAAGCTTTTGTCACCAAGCATCTTTATTTGCAATCCCTTTCAGGAAAGCTAATCATCACAAAGAGGTATCATAGTGCCCTCTGGTGGCATCTGTTTCTATTGCATCTTCCTTTTATGAATTCTTCTGGGAACCCGAGCAGGTGGATACAGCTTATTAATAGAGTGTTGCTTACCCTCTAAGCCTCCCAAGTATCCTGGACCCTGAGACAACATGGAAAGACAACTACACCAAAATTGAAGACATGTTAGAACTACTGAAGCCATTAAGGAACCATATTATTGCCTGGAACTTGTTGGGCGTTCCCATAGGTAGAACTTATATCCTTACAGTTGCTTTAAAAAATGGCCTTGAAATGTTTTGGCAGTGAGCTACAGTACAAGCTTGTCTTAGCAGTCAGGCTTTGATTCATTCTCTATGGCATAGTTGTAAAATTAAAAGATCTATCATAACTTTCTGGAATACTAATTATTACATATATCACAAATTCAAGTCAGACGCCTAGAAATCTCATTCCACAAATATTACATGTTTGCAATACTATGGATAGTATTCTCAGTGTCCGTGTGTATGTGTATTTTTTTTATTGAACATAATAGACACAAACCTCTGTCTTCATAGTTCATATCTTCTAGTTGGAGGAGATAGACAATAAGTAGTAATAGTAATCTATTACTTATGATGAGGAATCCGTAGGTAGTCTATATTAGAAGATATGGGTTTTTGACTATGAAGAGTACATATTTTAATTTGAAATAGAAAAAATACAGCTCTACTAGCAAGTAACATCTTAAGGAGTTGAAGGAGATACAGGAATTGATTATGCAATTCTCAGGAAGTGGAAACAGTCATAAGTGTACAGTGTACTTGGTACAGTTTCCAGTTTTAAACACCTGAAAACCCTCGTTTCTGGCTTAGAAGCCCTTTCTCCTAGCTGCTGGGATTGCTGCCACCAGCCTCAGCTCTCATCTCACTCTGGAAATTTCCCTTAACCGGCCATGCTGTGTCATTAAGGTCTTACCCCAGGGTAGCCTGCACCCAATGCCTGGTGACTACAGAGCAGAAAAGCCTGATCTGTTAGGATTGAGACTGAAGGGCTTCGTAGTGTCAGCTGAGGTCTTTGTTGGATTGCATCGCAGCCCATTTTCTGTTTGCCCATTCCTGCTTTGTCCCCTTCTCTTTCACACACATTGATTCCCACAACGCTCCTTGTAAACTTACAGTGTGCTAACCTATCTCAGTCAAATAATTTGAGGGACAGCAAGGTATCCACAGTGCAGCTGGCAACTGCATACACCAGCCTCCATTCATTCTTTCTAAATTTGGAGGACATATACTATATGTTAGCCCAAAGGTTGTTGCTTAAAATACAGCAGTGAAGATAAAATGCACTCAATTCCCTATCCATATGGAGGCTTTTATTATATAAGAAGACAAAAACAAAATAAGATTAATAAAATACATTATATATAATGCAGCAAGAGATGCTAAGGATAAAAAGCAGCCAAGAGGAATAAAATAAGAAGTGGAGAAAAGATACTTACTGCAACAATAAAGAGGTGAATGTGACTTGTGTCAGAGCAGAAGCAGAGGAGGTGGTGAGAAGTAACTACAATAGGAATTAAGGTAAAGACAACAGGATTTCCAGACACATTTGATGTGGGTTACTAGAGAAAGATAAAGCAAAACTCCAGGGTTCTGGAGCTGAGAAATAGGAAAAGCAGTTTTAATTAGCTCAGATAAACACTGTACAGACAGTGGCTTAGGACCAGTTATTAAGAGATGCATTGTGGAGATGTCAATTTTAAGATGCCTATTTGGCAATCAGATGAATATATCAAACAGGGAGCTGGGTAAAGACATCTGAGATTCAGGGGAAAAAAATATCCCTTCAAGAGTAAATCTTAAAGTCATTGGAATATAAGTGGTATTAAAGCACTGAGATCATATGAGATTACCCAGATGATGAGAAAAGAGACCTAAAACTAAAAACACATTTGTAAATAGTCAAAAAGAACTATTAGTGTAACTTAAAAAATAATATCAACTGAATGATAGCAATACTACATATTTGAACTTGAAGACTTTTGGATCCTTACGCATGTCACGATCCACTTTCATAGGCTGAGTACCACTTATAGTGGAGTAATTAAAAATGCTGCTGTGCACACACAAGTCACTATCTCGTACCTTCTAAAATAATTTAAGTATGTGCTTATCTTCCTCAGTAGACAGCAGGCACCTCCAATGCAAGCACTTAGTCTTCTTGGTCATCTTTAGCACTTTACAAAACAGCTAGTATATAAGTACTGCTTAATCCATGCTATTTAATGAATGGATAAAATGAGTTTGTACACAATGAGCCATATTATGATATAATACGTATAACTGACAGACATACAAAGCACTTTGTACGGCTGACAACAGCTGGTTTAGTGAGCGGCATATAAGATGTGATAAGTTAAATTGTCCTAATTAAAAAAACAAACTCCCTTATCAAAGTAGCTGCAAAAATAAACTTGCACAATGAATGCAGGGATCAATAGCTGCTTATTAGTCCCCCAAATGGCTGAGGGTAGCTGTGATATTTTTTTGCCTGGATCTAACCAAGGCACACACCTCTGGTGGTGTAAAGGGAAAATCCTCTCTCCTTACTGCAGGCCTCCAGCTTACTTCCCTCTCAACCCTCCTGCATAACCACTGGCTTCATGGACTTCAGCTTAACCAGTGGAAAGACTGGCAAAGTTCTCATAAAATTCAGAAATCCATCAGTGTAGTAATAGACATAGAATCTGTAAACTATATGTGTTTTTCTTTACTCCTTACCTAGATCATCAAGAGATTTTTCACAAATTAAAGCAAAAACTCATGAGTTCCACTACAACTTAAAATATGCTTTAATTGAAGCACAACTTTAAGTCAGGCAGAACTATGAATATGTGCTGACTCATTATCATTTTTATAATGCAAATGAGAAAATGAATAATGATTATATATATTAAAATCCTGATTTTGGAAACCATGTTTCCAGGATTTTAATATACGTAATCATTATCATTCTATTTGCTTGTGAAGATCAGAAAATGCTTGAGAAAATGATATTTTTATCCCAAGTACCCAAGATAACAAATTTTTTATAAAAAATAACTTGGGATAAACCAAAAAGTTGACACTTCCCTTCATCAGGTACTCCTACATGTAGAAGAGGCTTATCCAGTAGGGTGAGTAGTCCTCAATTCTATGAAAACTCCCATTTAGCTTTCAGTAATCTATGTTGGGATTATGGTGACCATTAGGCATCCAAATCCCTTGCTAGTTACATTTAACATGTGCTCTAGAGAAGACAAAAAAAATAGAAAATACCACAGCATGTAGTGAGAGGTCAAATTAGAGTTTCATTCTGACTTGGTTCTAAAAACTAAAATACTTAAAGTTAACACTGCCGTGAATATGTTTTTTTCAAAGAAACCTTTTCCCCTATCATTTGTGAAATTAAATGACAAGACAACAAATTACCTCTGCACATAAACGGATTCAAGTAATGTGCCTATGAAGGTTATTTAAATTGGCCATCCCTGAGAACAAACTGTGATGACCAGACCCCCTTGATTCCCTGCTAAGACCAGTGGGGAACAAGCCCTCCACCCTTGAAAAGAAAACCTCTGCTGAGCCTTTTAATCCCAGCCCCCCACCCAGGGTGATGATGGAGCCCCCTGCCCTATATTAAGGAAAAGAAACTTCTCCTAAGCCTTTTAGTCCCAGCCCCCACAAGGGTGGGGAGATAGAATTCAGGGAAGAGGCCCAAAGATAAGGAAGCATGCAGGGAGGGGTTGATGCCAGGAAAAAGGCTCTTAGTGGAAAGTCTCCAGTTCTTTGGAAACTTTCTGAACTTATGTTGAACTATGTACCCCCACTTTGCACCCCACTGAACTGTATGACTCCCATCTGTGATTTATGAGTTAATGCTGAGCTGTGTTAACCGCAATGATTCAGCTTCTGTACAAGCTTGCTTGCTTCAGCAAAGAAACAGTATATAAACTCTTTGAATTTACTACTCGGAGCTGCTTGCAGCCCCCTGTAGATGCACCTGCAGGTGTATCAAATTATCAATAAATTTCTGTTAATTAAGGCATCAGAAGTGGGGTCCAAATTTCTCTCTTCTGCATGGGATTATGTGACAGAACCTATCTATTTTCAAATAGAACAAGTCAAGAAAGGCAGCATTACAGAGAAAACCATCAGGGAACTTCACTAGGCAGGAAGTAATCTACCAGTTTCTGTGTTAGAGGAATATTCTGCTAGCAGATTTTTATTGTTTATTTTTTGTCTTGACTTTATCAAGAAGGGGAATAGATTTAGAAAAAAGTAAAAATGAAGCTGGAAGGGGAGAATGATAAAGCTTAGAGCATGAAGAGCAGCCAAGACTTTTACTGCTGATGGTAAAATGTGTTATTACCTGTTTACCTGGTGCCGGCCTGCTTGTTATTCAAGACTCCTCAGAGTCACCTTCCTTATGAGGACCAGGCTACTCTCCAGAAGAAACAGTTTTGTAAGCTGCAATGTCATTCTCCACCAACACTCCCCTTTCTGTATTTTGATTTTTTTTTAACATGACCACCTTCCCTCTTTATATTGTGGCATTCCAGGAAGAGAAGTTCATTCCTTATTACTACCACTCTTTTCTCCCGAAATCTGCCCTCGTCCCCACTCTACCCCAATACCAAACATCATGGCTGAACAGTAGGAAGCCTATTGAATATTTGATAAAGAAATAACTGAAAAAAAGCTTTTGAAACATAAGCTATAAAGAGTAAAATTTAGAGGTATGTTAAAGTTAAATAGCAGTGCCCTTTAGACCTCTCCTTTTTAGTGACTGTTTTATGTGACATTCTGCTCAACCTTGATTTTCCAAAGGTAAAGTTTAAGGGTAAGGATGCAATATTTGGCCAACCAATGCTACAGGTATATCCTTGTAATTTCTATAATCCAGTGACAATAACTTTGGGAATATTGTTAAAAGATAAGTAAAAAAAGTTGAGTTATCAGCCTAACCCCCCCCTCCATCAGGCCGGTGATACTAGACTGGATCTGAACAGTAGGTACAAAGCTAAAAAGGATTGGGTTGAGATATACTTGATAATAATGAGAGGATAATGGCAAAGCGGAATATACAGCAGTCATAAATATTAAACACTATATGAAAAAAATAAAACATTCAGTAGCATTATCTAAATAAATTAATATTACAGTTCAGCAAGCAACATTATAACTAATTAAATGGTACCATAGTCAGCCTAAGATTTCTGGTTAGAGTGGAGGGTAACCAATAAGAGAAAATAGGATGTTTAAAGGGGAAAACAAGAGAACAGGTGTGGGTGGGGTGGTTCATGCCTCTAATCCTAGCACTCTGGAATGCTTGGGTGAGTGGACTGCTTGAGCTCAAGAGCTTGAAACCAGCCTGAACAGGAGCAGGAGTTTGTTCTACTAAAAATAGAAGAAACAGCTGGGTGTTGTAGCGGTGCCTGCAGTCCCAGCTACTCTGGAGGCTGAGGCAAAAGGATCTCTTGAGCCCAAGAGTTTGAAGTTGCTATGAATTACGATGCTACAGCACTCTACACAGGATGAGAAAGTGAGACTGTCTCAACACCGGGGAGGGGAGAGGAGATTTATAACAAAAATAAGAATTTTTCATATGTCTCAAAATCAGAAAGTTCAAATATAAGGGGAAAAGATGGAATGATTTTCTGATATATTTTTTTTACATGATCCGTAGAAAATTCTTACATGCTAGATGAAGGGACATTTGAATGAATAAGCCTGAGAATTTTGAAACCCTGAATTTTTCTGAATTCTTGGATGTCAAAAATACCCTCTCCCCCCAGGGCAGTGCCTGTGATTCAAAGGAGTAGGGTACCTGCCCCATATGCTGGAGGTGGCCAGTTTAAACACAGCCACGGCCAAAAACTGCAAAAAAAAAAAAAAAAAGAAAGAAAGAAAAGAAAAGAAAAAGAAAGAAAGAAAATTGCACCCAACATGGAAGAAAGTTTTTCATCTCTGCTTGTCTGGGGACTATACACAGAAATTATCTGAGACAGAGTCATCACCGTATCTTCCTTCACAAGGTCTCAAAGCGATTGCTTTTTGCCTCCAGGGTAATAACTACAGTGAGATCTCAGTTCAGTGTGAGGGAGAAAGCATAATTTTACTTCAGGAGGAGATAGATTAGACACCAAAGGGATTGTAGCATTTAGCCAATATTTTGAACAGGGAGGAAGATTAAACATCTGGGAGCTGATTGAGTGTATTGGAGTAAGGAAGGGAAGCAATGCAGTGTAAGAAGGAATGTGGAGAGGATTTATTGGCCCACAGAAATCACCAGTGACTTGACTTCAGTGTCTGGGTGGGAACGCCTGGCCCTGGCCCAGATCTGTGATAAGATCTAACCTTATTCCTTGAAGGTTACAGCCCACAATCACAGCCCACAGTAAGAGAAGCAGAGATGATGATGCCACATTTTTTTTTTTGGCAAAGCACTGTGGAAGGGCACAGGTTTAAAATGGTGGAAAAATTAGAGTAGATTCACCAGATATGATCCCAGAAGTCACTGATTGAAAGGTATAACCCAAGGAGAATGCACAAGACTTAATCTTCTGAAAGCAGTGAACTGTTATAAAATATTGGTGAAAAGAGGGAGAGAGGAAAAAAAGAAGAAACCTCTAAAGGTGGCTATATTCTGTACTCGGGTTCCAGAGGTGAGATTACTGGGCTCTGTAGTACCAAGGAGGCTGCAGGAGTAGCCAACACAAGCAGCCAGGCGATGTCACTCGGCCTACAGAAACAGAGCGTATGTAAAGCTCATCATTCTAGATGAGTTGTCATGGAACTGTGATCTGCAGGCCAGTTTTGGCAATGACTGGTAGATCTGTGTTCCTAGGAGCAAGATTTATATGTAACCAACTGAAGTTTTGTTCAATGATAAAATTGGGGAAAAGTAGAGCCAAGATAAGAAGGCTGACATCATGCACGACAATGGAAAATAGTTTTCTACTCATTTTTGACGACCAAATTAGTTCATATACTCCAGAGTCCAATGATTGAATAGTAGGTTGGCTTTCATTGAGCGAGAATTCTGCAATACCCTTATTGATATATACAATGTGTGTGTGTATAGTAATTATTCACCCTTCCTCAAGAACTCTCATTTGCCAGAATAACTAGTTATAAGTCATATTCATAGTATGTTCCCTTGATCAGCTGTGATAAAAATGGAATTTTGCCCCTATGATCTTCCTCCCAGTAACCAATTGTCCCAATCCTATGTTAAGAAAAACATCAACTTCACTAGAGAGGCATCCTACAAAATGCCAATGTTTGTCCATAGCAAGAAAAGTCAGAAACTGCCACAACCAAGAGGATCCTTAAGAGATGGGATAATTAAATATAATGTAGTATCTTGGATGAAATAGTCTAAAAGAAAAAGGACATCAGGAAAAAAAGTAACACTAAGGAAATAGAAATATGATATGGATGGTAGAAATATGATATGGTTAATAAATCAATAATCCTTTATTACTTAGAAGATGTCATACAAATGTTAATAATTGGGGAAGTGATTAGGAAAAAATCACTCTGAATATGGATCTGCTATTTGAAGTCAGTATTTTTATGCTGTGATTGTTCTGTAAATACACAAAAATAGAGAAGTGTAAAAAGACTTAGAACTTATACAATCTATTTCTTCATGTACCCAATCCAACAGGGTCATATGGAGTCATATTACATGTAAAAAATTCAGGAACAGATTGTGCATAACCAAAAACCCTGGGTGCTTTATTGGATCTACACTGACTCTCAGCTGTCTCACCTGCATAGTCAAGGCAAGAGTCTCATTACTGCAATAACAATTCCATAAGGAGTACAATGTTGAGATATATGGCACACTTCTCCTGGGTAAAGGACTCAACTACAAGTTGAACTTTACCTTACAAATGCAAACAATGTAACCTACTCACAGGTACCCTCATATCAGCCTGAAATAATCCCATGAGATAAAACATAAACAATGTAAATCTATGCTTGTTTTTTTGGTTCATCATTTATTAAAACACAACTAGACAGAGGAAATATTAAGATATCAGTTCCCCTATAGGTAATAACCTATATATAAAATTATTAGAATAAATAGAATATTTAGTATAATGTGATCAGAGAAGCAGAGGGCTTGTGTAGTATAATGAGAACAAGGCAGAGACACTGTGTAAGATGTATAAACCCAATGTAATATGGTAACATGGTACTCTAACCAGCCTAGAGGAGATAAAAACGCTAAACGATGAAATGGTGAACGTAGAGGAGGGAGCATCCCAGGTAGAGGAGACGTATAATCAGAGCAGGGAGATTAAAAAGCATCGTGGTCTGTGCCTGGAACAATGAGCAGTTAAATGTCCCTGAGTGTATGTTTTGAGACAAAGGAAAGGGGAAAATCTGATATAAAGATAGAAAGTGCCAATAAGTTAAGGTCAATAATCTTAACTTTACTCATATAAGTATTATGTATATACTTAGTTGCAAAATAATATTACTAATATTTTTGTGCTTTGCATGAGTTTTATCTCAAATAATCCTCAAAAACCCATTGGTAGTATCCCTAGCCCCTGATGAAATAATTAAAATTTAGGTTACATGAATCACCAACATACTTGTATATACATATATGAAAATGTTGACAATTTGTATATTTAAATACTGTATATATCTCAGCTGGGGAAGTGGCTCACACCTTGTAGTCCTAGCATGCTGGGAGGCCCAGGGTAGGAGGGTCTCTTGAGCTCAGAAGCGTGATACTAGAATGAGCAAGAGTAAGACCCTGTCTCTACTAAAAATAAAACAAAAAAATTAGCCAGGTGTCATGGTAGGCACCTGTAGTTCTAGCTAAGTGGGAGGCTGAGGCAGGAGGATCCCTTGAACCCAGGAGTTTGAGTTTGCAGTGAGCTAGGCTGGGAAACAGAGTGAGACTCTGTCTCAAAAAAATTTTTTTTTTCTTTTCTGGCTCAGCACCTGTAGCACAGTGGTTACAGTGTCAGCCACATGCACCAGGGCGGGCAGGTTCAAGCCAGGCCCAGGCCAGCTGAACAACAATGAGAACTGCAACAAAAAAAATAGCCAGGTGTTGTGGCAGGCACCTATAGTCCCAGGTATTTGGGAGGCTGAGGCAAGAGAATTGCTTAAGCCCAAGAGTTTGAGGTTGCTGTGAGCTGTGATGACACAGCACTCTACCAAGGGCTGGTCTCTGTCTCAGAAAAATTTTTTTTTTTGTATATCTCACAGGCAGATATATAGTGTCTCTTACCAAGTATAATAATTACTACATATATCTCATACTTCCTATTCAAGCCTGGAATTAGGGCATTTAATATCAAGAATTTGAAGCATGCCTTCATCATCTATTACTTGTTTTAGAACCATCAGACAATATACTTGCTAAAATAGTATCTGAAGTAAATAACTAAACTTGAGTGTAAAGGGTAAGAAAAATTTTGTATCAAAATCTTTGGTTAATTTTAATTTGATGCTATAAATTCTGTGTATTTGTACAAAAGCATTAGTAAAAATATATTCAACAGTAATTGATGTCTACTATAGAACATTTCATTTTGGTGGTCAAGTAGTGAATGGCGTGTATTGTCCTGATAATAATTGCTTAACAGAGTAAAAGTAGAGCATAGTAAATGTCATGATAGTGTGGGAAGCATGAGGCGAGTTACTGTGAGTGCAAATCCACACGCTCACTATGAACGTCAAACAAGAAGATCAAACAAAGCGTGCGATATAGGACTTGGCAAATGTCATGGCCAATTACAAAAATTCCATTATAATAAAATTTAGAAGTTAGAGCTCATTGCAAATGTAAAACATAGTTATTGCATATAAGACTTCCCAGTTCTTTTAAAAATAATGACATAGAAGTTTGTGGTGATAGGTATGCTAATTACTCTGATTTGATTATTACATACTGTGTACCTCTATCCAGAGATCATATGAAAATATATGAACTTCATATATTGCATGAAAATATATGCAATTATTATGTGCCAATTAAAAACACAAATAATAGAACATGTTTTAGAGTAGGTTTAAGAAAATGTTTCTGAGATTGGCATAAGCAAACTTTAGTCCACCTAACTTGCAACATATCTTGGATTTTGCTTCTGATTGCAGAAGCAGCTTAATAAAATGTTCATGTTTAAAAGGCAGGCATTTAACTTCCCAGAACCACAAACCAAGCAAGGAAGGATGGGGTGTGTGAGAAGAATGTCAGGAAGTTGTGATTGGTCAATTAATACTATGTGGAAGAAAAGCATTCTGTGACTCAATTTAATTTCAAGACAATCAACATATGTGGGGAAAGCAATAAAAAAAAAAACCAATATTAAATTATGGAGAAGAGTGAAGAAACCTAAAGGCAATAGTATTTTTAGAAAAGTATTACCAATAAACTTAAGTTTCTATCCATCTAGCTAAACTTATAAGATGCCAGGTGAAATAAGTCCTTTATAAAGAAGACTGGAATGATTTTAAGCCGTGCATATTGAGTCTTACACATGAATTTTCTCAGCTTTGCTGCTTCAATATATTTTTAAAGCACAATTCAAACATTATGCCACAGTCAATATTTAGAAAATTGCTTTTATAAACTCTGCTGCCCTTTTCTCTAGACCTGCTGACATTTCTATCTAAAACAGTTGTTCTCAACCTTCCTAATGCTGTGACCCTTTAATACAATTCTGCATGTTGTGGTCTGGTTGGGGGTGACCACAATATGAGGAACTATATTAAAGGGTCGCGGCATTAGGAAGGTTGAGAACCACTTATCTAAAAGTTATGATTAAATGTAGACATAAGTTCTACCTACCTATCTCCTACAGACAGATGTAGAGGCTCTACCTTGTTATACCATCTAAGTTTTCCAAATAGATATATTTTTCAAGTCAGTTTTTCATGTACTTGTAACATCTGACCACTTAGGCATATGGTAAGATTGCACTTTCTTGCATTAAGGTTGGGTGGAACCCATATTTGGTACTTAGTGGTAAGAAATAAGTGGAAGTGATACACCCCCTGAAATTCTGATTTGCCTGCCTCTCTGATGGAAGTCTTTAGAAGTGTTTAGAAGTGTTATATGTATTGTGTTACTCTTTCTGATGTGTATAATATGAAAGTGGATTAAATGTATAAAACCCAATGTAAATAGGTTAACTTTTTTTCAGATGTAAGAGGCCCTGATCTGAATGTGCTCACCTCATCCCAAATATAGCCTATTTGCTATTTTTAACTAAAACACATGTTCCCTATTAGCTAGTTCACAAGAACTCCTGGAGATGCCTGCTGCTCTGGCTGCCACCAGGGGTCATGCTAAGAGTTCTGTGTCAATTTGTCACTGTAATTGTACATAAAAATTGCATAATTTTTAGCCATTTCATTTAATTTCATGTGTCATTCAATAGAGGTATTATGTATGATAATCAAAAAAGAAATAGCTGTAAACTAGTATGTTAGTGCATCTGATATTGGTCATTTTTTTTTTCTTTTTGAGACAGAGTATCACTTTGTCACCCTTTGGTATAGTGCCATGGCATCACAACTCACAGCAACCTCAAACTCTCTAGCTCAAGCAATTCTCTTTGCCTCAGCCTCCCAAGTAGCTGGGACTAAAGGCCCCTGCCACAATGCCCTGATATTTTTACAGATGAGGTCTCACTCTGGCTCAGGTTGGTCTCAAAGTTGTGAGCTCAGGCAACCCACCAGCCTTGGCCACCAGGAGTACTAGGATTACAGGCATGAGCCCAGCCAATATTGGTCAATTTGATCAACCAATGTTGTCAAAAAAAAGAAATATACCTACTAAGTATATAGGTATTTCTGACTAAATGCTAATATTTGAGAAAGAAATTGTGGCTACCCTGACTTGTTCTTCCTAGAATATCATCTCCCTCTTTCCATTATTTAGATTTCCCTTTATTTTACATAAATGGTTATTTTATGTTCTAGTTATTTTATATATGCACATCTTATCACCCCAGATGAAGCTGAACCTCTCAAAAGATGAAATTACACGTTCAACAGTTTTCCTGTTTCAACTTTTTACTAAGAATCTTAGTGGAAAGATAGCTCAATAAAGACTGTTTTCAAAATAAAGTACAGCAGCACAATTTTCAGATTGGAATGCACCATAACTTGAGTAGACCAATTGAATAAGGATAAACTTATGCCAAACACTAAAAATATAACAGGCATCCACTATGACCATAGAAAAATAATATGTAGCATTTAAGTATTACATGATATAGTTAAGGAATTTATAAAAATTCTTATTCACTATGGCAGCCAGAAAATTTAAATTTAGAAACAAGGACAGTAGGGAAATAAATCAGGCAGATTTAATGTAGTCTTCCTATAAGTAAAGTGTTTTTGTGAACTCATAATAAAGTACTGGGATTTAAACAATCCTTGTAAAATGTAGGCAACAAATGGAAATAACTTGCTAGACTCCATTAAACTGAATTGTACCTAAAGTTCATTTTTTCATTTCTGCTGATTACCAAGATTTAATACTCTATTGGCCACCCAAAAGGTCCCTGTGAGTCCCATTAACAGTAATGGGAATTCCATGGGCACTGAGAAAAGAGAAATGCATCTATGTGCAAAGAGTTTTCTCCTTTATAATTAACCCCTGCCTTCTACTCAATTTCCTACGTTTGACATTTACATTCTTTCAATGAGAATGACTGGATTGTAATGAAAACCAGATGGTAGCATCATTAAATAAATCAGGGAACAGAGTGTCAACTTTACAGAGACTGGCATAGTCACCCGTATAGAATAAACTCATACAAAAGGCAACATGAAATATGCAGTCAAAAAATGAAATCTTGGTAAGTATAACTGGCTGATGTTTAAATGTGTATTGAGGGAAAAAGTAAAGAAAGAGCCTCTCCTTTGTGGTAATGAAAATCCAAAGTCTAGATCAAGAAAAAGCTGGTATCTCCTGAAAACCTTACAGATGATACACAAAGAAAATAAACTCATGGGCTTAATTCATTAGTTCTCAAAGAATACCATACCCAGCCATATCAATAATTAGAAATCTGCCAAAGTATTCACCAACATTAAAGATTAAACACTTGGATTCATAAAAGGTTTTGAATGCAGTTCTTATCTGGAAAAGACTCTGCTTATCCCAAGGAAAAGCAATGGTGTCCTTAGGTTTCCACTGTTATGAACATTCTTTCAGGTATATGGACAGAGGGTACCAGATGAGATGTTTTTGCTTCTACAAGAGATAAAAGGTACAAAATACAAGGTAAGAAATGTTACTGCTATACATTAAGTCTTAACAATTTAATAGTTTTTCATTTCTTAAATTGTGTACAAAGTTTTGTACCCAATGTGTATGTATATGGCACATCTGAGCTTATTTAAATTGCATTTGTGAGAGAGAGGACAGGAGAGAATGTGTATGGTTTCTGTATTGGCTTTTGAAATATAACCAGAGAGATATCTATTCCGAATTGAGGGTTTCTCACATTGGGAAAGAATGAATCTGACCAAGTCAATGAATCTGGTTCAGAAAATGAGGGAATCTTCTATCAAATATTTAACTTCTACCAGACAGAAAATACTGTGATAGGGAAACTTGATGGAAATGTCACTGAACTTTGAACTGTATAATGTATTTTGAAGAGAAGTTCAAATCATGGGTAAATACCTTGCTCAGGATTTACAATAGAAACCCAAATGGTGAGGTAATAAGAATGCCTTATTTTGATATAAGTCCACATACTTTTTAGAATGCAGAATAACACTTGAGGTTAGGCAGGATGTAACAATCCTTTCCTTAACAAAGAGAAAAGTATGCCTTAAACATGATGCATGGCGGGAATGTTAGTAAAATGGGGGCTTAGAGAGGGTTAAATCTGATTTTTCCTGTAGAACCCAAAGGTTTTTTTTAATGTTGAAGTTCTTATTTTTTCATTTGTAAATTATAAATGATTTAAACTGTGCTTAGAAAACTAAATTGCTTTCATTTCTTTAGAAAAATATCAGTTTTTCATCTCTATTACTTATAACTTAACGTGTTCAGGAGTGAAACATTTTAAGAACAAAGGTTTAGTCTGTAAATCATAAATACAGATTTATGATTTATATGCATTGTAGGTAAGTAGTATGTACATCCAGATCTAATTTTACTAAACAGTTTTCATTTGAAATATGAGCACGTACAATTCATCCATGAACATGGCTTTGAACTGTGCAAGTTCACTTATGCACAATTTTTTCAGTAAATGTATTGGAAAAAGCTTTCAGGCTCTGTGACAATTTAAAGAACTTGCAGATGAACTGTGTAGCTGAGAAGTATAAAAAAATAAGGAAAATGTCTGTCATGAATAAAACATATATAGGTACCATATTTATGTGTTAGTTGACTATTACTGGAAAGGCATATGGTCAAGAGCAGGCTTTTAAGAGTTAAAATTTGGGGGAGTCAAAATTACAAGTGAATTTTCAACCACATCGGTAAAAACTACAAATTGTTCAAGAATCAATTGTAATAAACATTTTTTTTTTGTTCTGATTCTTCTTTCTCTCAGAAATTAATTAAAAAATAGGATGCCAATAGAATTCAGAATTCTATTTTGGTCTTGGAATCTCTAAATTTCTAATTGTCTTACTATCTTATTTCAACAATGTATAAATTTAGAACTTTCTATGACTTAGAACAGATCTTCAAATAAGCATATACACACAAAACAGAGTCTAACTAGGCAAATGTTTCCAAATGTGGGTAAACGGATCTCAAATGTAGTCCTAGAAATTAGAGTCAGACAGTCATGAAGAATGATGCTCTGTGGAATGTTATGTTGGGGGATGTCAATTTTATTTTGGGGTGGTAAGAACAAATAAAGTGGGGGAAGAGGAAAGATACCTAAGAAATGGAATGTGGCATAAACACTATTTGAGAGGAGAATTTTTTAAAGAGGGAAACATTCAGGTAAAAATAGGTATAAACAGGTAGGTAGTCACAGATCAGCAGAAAAGGGAACAGTTTAGTTTGGAATGCATGTCAGGGAAAGTAGATACTGTTAAGGGATGAGTTTGAATTTGCAGACCACTGGGCAATTCCAAAGCACCTCAGATGCGATGCTAGGGAGATTCAGAACTAGCTAATACATCTCACAGTCTAAAGAGGGACCACATTATTCTCACCCACTGTCTGCTATGCTTTTCCTCCACTGAACCAACTCTCGTTTCCCACAAGTTCATAAAGACAAAAAGTCTCTAGAACCATACAAACTTGAATTGACAATCTGCTTCAAATTTTTGGCTGGGTGACTTGGATAAGTGTCGTAAGCCTATCCCAACTTCAGATTTCTTATCTATCAAATGAAATACTAATAATAACTATCAGAAAGAGCTATCATAGAGATTAAAATTAACAGCACATCCTGTGTTTGGTTTTGACCAAAAACATAAAGCATGAAAAGTCAGTTTTATATTATTTGAGACATGGAGACTGCATAAGAAGTATGCTGTTTTACTTTGACCTTTATTATAGAGAAAAGTACATCTTTGACTCTGGTGGCTTTGGGGCTGTTAACCTGCAAGTTAGATAAAAAGAGACCATCTTCTACTGGCAATTCTCCTTGCACAGTTGGAGGAGGAAAAACTCAAGGGGCAAAGGTATTTTTAGCAAGCCAGTAAAGAAAGACCTATCCTCAACTCCTAACTTATTAAGAAAATTCTGTGGAATCCTCTAAGTTCATACGATTAGTCACAGCTGTTAAATTCATAATTCACCATTTGTCTTCAGAATTTCTGTGTTACTGACCTGGTGTTTTTAATTTCCTTTGTTCCTTTTGATATATTCAGTATGGCTAGGGAATTTGCTCATCAGCTTTGGCTAGAGTATCTTCCATTCTTTCAAAGGTAAATCTTCCTAAAGCTATATCTAAGGCAAGTCTGTGGTATGTCAGCAAGAGTATTTTAGGAGTGAATGATCTTCCTTCTATTGTAGAGTTTAGGGGCTTAAATGTGAAAAACACCTCTCCAAAAAAGGCTGAGCTATCACAATAAAGATTTCCACTGAGATTATAAATCATTGAAACATGATTTCATGCTCCTTGTTTTTATTTACTTCAATATATCAGAACCTTGTTAGGCTGTATACATTGACTTAGAAAAAAGGCATAAAGGGGGAATGAGAAGATTTGGAAGTCCAGCATCTGAATGATAGTCATTTGGTTTTAGGTTTCTTTGAGATTAATTGCTCCTGAGGGTCCTAGAAGCAGGAAAAAGTCTAACTTTTCCTCGCAAATTAACGAATCTTTGAGAGAGGGTTTAGAGGAAGAGGAGAAAGGTTCAATGGATGCTTTTAACCTTTAAGAAAAATAGTTAGCTTTTATTTCTCATTTATCCTGTGCCAGACGTGGAGCAAAATACTATAATGTTTGGCTTTAATAACTTCTGATAAATATTAGTCCCATTTTACAATTGCAATACAGACTGAATAATAGAGGCTTAGAGACTCAAGATCACAGATAGGAAATGGAAACCGGCAACATCAAAATTTAAAGTCAAGCATCATGGCCCCTAAAGGCAGAGATGTTGACCTGTGTTGTCCTGTGCAGAGAGAGGGGTACAGAGAGCTCAGGGAATGTAATGTTTCAGAGTCAGTTTTCATGGTCAGACTGCCTGGGGCCATGACTTAGTGTCAGAACGTTCTTGGCCAAATGCCTTGGCTGCTCTTTGTCTCAATTTTGTCATCTGTACATTGTAGATATTGATTAGTGCCTCCCTCACACGGGTGTCATGAGGATCACAGGCAGTGGATGGCAGTGATTCTTATGCTTACCATCATTATCAGGAGTATTCTTAGCATTAAACTGACAAATTTGTAGAAATTAAGGGTCTTGGCTTATGTATGCCATGGTGAAGTCACCCACAGAGAAAAATAAATGGAGAAGGGTGGTCTCTATCCTCAATAAGTCTCTTCTGATCCTGTTGTAAGTTATCTTCATTTATCCAACATGTGCAGAAGCAGAGGATGAGAGAGGGAAGGAATAAAACCTTTACAGAGAGACAATTATGTATTAGATGCCATATTAGGTAATTTAATACATTGCATAATTTAGAGGGAGAGGGGAAAGATGGCTGACAGGTGCCAGCCTCCAACAGAAGCTCCCATCCAGAGGGAAGGATGATGTCTGGAATATAACCAATAAAGTTGAAGATTGGGAGCCCAGCTCAGAGAGAAGAGTGATATCTGCAGGACACCTCTGGGGAGGCAAGCTGCGACTCCAAGAAAGCAATTTACAGGTACATAATACATCCCAAAGGAAAAGTGGCTGTCCCCTCCCCAAGAAAGTTGTGGTTTTCTCTTCGTCTGCTCCTCTAAGTTTTAATATAGGCAAGCGGTGAACTGAGGATCTATTATCTCACCCCATGTGTGAGAACTGCAGGAAGGGGAGGTCTACTCCCCTAGAGTGACCTTGCTGAGATTCTAAACAATCTCTCACCTGGCAGAAAAACTAAACAAATGTTTTCACTGCCATTTTGAATTTCGTGTCCGCCCTCCCCCCCCCCACTTTCAGAGACAGTGAGGGGGGCATAAGAGCAGCATTCCCCCACCCCTGCAAGACCAAGTGCGCAGTTCTGGTACTGCAGCTGGAGACCTGCTAGACCTGTGTGCATTCTACAGGCAGTGGAGGAGGAGTCCCCTATTCCAGGCACCCATGCAGGAAGCCCCAGAACTGCTTGCTAGAGTCCCGTACCTCCTGCCGGCAGTGGACAGCAGCGGAGGAGTCCTCAGCTCTGGGTTGGCCCAGAACCACTTGCTAGAGCCATGTGTGCCTGGTGGGGGGCAGGGAGGAGTGCCCAGCTCCAGGCAGACATAGAACTGCTTGCTAGAGCCATACATGCCCTGTGGGTGACAGTGGAAGAGTCCTCTGCTCCAGGCACCCATTCTGGGTGAGCCCAGATCGGCTTGCTAGTGCTGTGGGTGTCCCACGGGCAGTGGCGGAGAAGTCCTTCTCTCCAGGCGGGCCCAGAACTGCTTGATAGAGCAGTGTGTGCCCCGCAGGGCTGGCAGAGGAGTCCTCTGTTTCCAGCAGGCCTAAACTGCTTGCTAGACTCACGTGCACCCCATGGGCAGCGGTGGAGGAGTCCCCAGCTCCGGGTGGGCCCAGAACTGCTTGACAGAGCCACGCATGTCCCACGGAGGAATTCCTCACTCCAGGAAACCCACCAGACAGGCCCACAACTGCCAGAGCTGTATGCTCCCAGCATCCCTGGCCAGCCTTCTGAGAACTATGAGAGGACAGTCAGTTGAGAGGGAACCATACTAGAACAGCAGTACCTGGAGGTGAAGAGCAGCAGCCACAGCAGTTG